>ML811601.1:26468-50006 GCA_009831015.1 Picea engelmannii | reverse complement strand
CCGAACTCCGTTATCAAGCTTGGTGTTATGGTTTGTTGTTTTTACTTCTTATATGGAGGCAACTTCTTTCATTAATATTCTTCTCTTAATTCCTAAATGGTAAATCAACTCATGCATAATTTAACCATTGTCTTTTAAAAGATCAATTACGGATCAAGTGGTAGCAGAGCAGGTTGACAGTTGGTTTTTTGAGTTTGCATGATTACCAAGGAAAAACTGAGTCATGGTGAAGCACAACTTGTGAAGGAAATCCTGAGATTGGATCAAGAAAGATGACATCTCAAAGTGAGAGGATGACATTAGAATAAGGACTTTCTCAAAATGAAAGAGAGTTTCAAAATACTTTCATCTCCATGTCGGAGATGCTAAAAGTGTTCTATGATGATTACTTGGAATGAAAGATACCTTTTCAAGGGGAATATTCAAATAAATCCAAAAGTGAAGAAGGAGAGGACCCTCCAAAATATCCTCCTTCACCTCCTTCATCTCCATCATATTCTTCTTCTTCAAGTACAAGTTCAAATTCTATTGCAAGAAAACATTCTCATAAACACAAGCCTGACATGTCATTACTTAAACTTGATGTAAAATTTTTTTTACCTATGTATGATGGTGAAGTTAATGCTTAGAAACTTGATCACTGGGTTAGATAGATGGAGGTATAATGTAATGTGTAGCAAATCAAATATGAGGAAACCAAAATCAGATTGGCATCACTTCGTCTTGAAATCACAACTCTCATATGGTGGAAAAGTAAGATGCAACATGGAAGTCAGCAAGTTGGTAAGATTTTTCCATCATGGCATGATTTTATCTCCGCACTTAGAAAACAATTCTATCCATTGGGATTTAAGGAAAATAATTTAATTGAATGGAAAAGTCTTAAGTTAAGAAAAGGACAGTCAGTGCAGGAATATTAAGATGAATTTTGTAAGATGGATTTGATGTTAGATGTTTCATTGACTACACAAGAAACTCTTATGAAGTATATAGGAGGTTTTCCTTATTATATTTCTAATACTGTGTTTATGGTTGGACCTACTAATATTGATGAGGTTTATGTCCAAGAAATTTATATTGAAGAAGGGAAAATTGGAGTTTTTGTATCATGGGAATCATCTTCAAAGAAAGATGGCAAAGGAAAAGGAAATGGGAAGAAAAAAAATTCAGTGACAGTGAAGGAAGAGAAGCTCTCTTGCAAGCATTGCAAGAAATAAGGGCACGATGATGAGCATTGTTGAAAATTACACCCAGAGAAGAGACTGAAGTGGTTCAAAGAGAGGAAATGGAGGGAAAAAGTTGCAACAACAATACGACCAACATACTTGGTGTATGATTTAGGTGATGAGTCTAAGATTACAACGGTTTGTTTGATCGGTAAAATTTGTGATGATTTTGATTCAAGAAGTAAATTGTTTCATATAAGGGGACCATAATGAAACATACTAAGATCAATACATTGATAGATAGTGTATCTCAATCTAACTTAATTTCATAAAAAGTGGTTAAGAAATTTGAATTAAAAACTAAGATGCATCACAAACCATATTCACTAAATTGGATAAGAAAAGATCATAAATTCTCCATAACAAAGGAATGTAACATAAAGTTTGCAATTACATCCAAGTATCTGAATGAAGTAATATGTGATGTGGTGCCACTAGAAACATGTGGAATGGTCTTCAGAGACCCTTATTTACATGATCGCAAAGAAATCTTCTACAAGGAACATAATCAATATCACTTAACTAAAGAAGGGGAAAAATATGTTCTACATTCTCATCACATAAAATCAAATCAATGTCTTCTAACAATGGAACAATTAAAGAAGGAAACTTATGCAAGAAATACGCCTATAATTGTGCCAAGTAAATCAGTTGATCTTAAGCATGAACATGAGATGGTTGTATGATGGGAATTCAATCATACCTTGCTTCAAGATAAGCTAATATTGTGCAAGCTAGTCAAACATATTGGTTCGGTTCCAGTCATATTTCTGATGTTATCGCTGCTAATGTTATCTACATGGATGGTACTGGCTTCAGTAAGATGTGAACGATTTCAAATATATAACAATATGCTTCCAGTTGGCATGGTTATTTTGCAATTGATTATAATGTGATAGGTGCTTAGGACAGAGCTTAAAGACAAAGGACAAGTGGGGAGGCCTATCCTGCACTTGATGATTGGTTAATATCCTTTTGGAGGACAAAAAGATATTAGTGGGGAGGAATGATCGAAAATGGATCTAGGAAGGCCAAAATTTCAAATTTATTGGAATCAAATGAAACCAACTCCATTGCATAGGGCTCATCATGTCCATTCCAACCATATTTTTTTTTTCTAAAAATGGAAAGCGTATGTAGAAGTTATTGCGATCTAAAGTTTAGGTCAAATAGGTAAAAAAAGTCAAATTCAAAGTGAAAGGCAATGATGACATCAGAAGTACATCATGATGTTATGATGATGTCAACAAGGTGACGTGGGGACATGAGGATATGACACCTGTTAGTTAAATTTGGCATTTTCGGGTTGAGTTGGACCATTATGGAAGTGACACGTGGAACTATATGGAAGTCACACGTGGCACTTTACAGATTTTGACACATGGCATGGTGACACATGGTAGTATAGATGATGACATGGCAAGGTGACATGTGGAAGTAAGGATGTTGATGTGGAACTATATGGATGCTGACATGGCACTGTACGAATGGTGACTTGGAACTTTACGGATGGTGATGTGGCACTATACAGACGTTGATGTGGAACTGTACGGATTATGACATGGCACCATATGGATGATGACATCGATTATTGAGGTAGCAATACAGATGAAATGTGGTCATTGACTGGGCAGGATGATGTGGTCATACAAATGACACATGGCAAATGATTGTCCAGCAGTGACATGGCTCATGCCAATGGCAAGGTGACACATGGACCAATGAGGAGGCACCACACGACACCTTCCGAAAGGCTAAATCAGGTAGTTCCACCAGATATGGTGGTTACCATCAAATCTACCAAAGATCCTCCAAATCTGGTGAAATCTTGTTAAATCTGACTAACTATCGCTAAATCTGGCTAATTGTCGCTAAATTTGGCGGAGACTAGATTGTTTATCTAGGCACCAAAATTGAGAAAAAATAGTTTTTTTCGCACACAAATCTAGACTGTACAGTCTATACAGATCTAACAGGGTGCAACATTGGGATTCATGTCGAGGGGAGGTCCCAAGGGACTATTTAGAAGCATGTCAAATTTATGCTAAAAAGTTGCAGAACTCCGAGGGGAGTCCGAATATGGATTATGTTTCTGCATTCGAGTATCTGAACATAAAAGTGCCTCCATAGCCCAAGATTTTGATCCAAGCATAGTTGACTTTATACTCAGAATTCTCAGAAATTCCTTTTCCAACCAATGGTGATGTTTGTTTCTGTCCATAAGATACATATCTAAAAGGTGGTTTCAGGATCTGTTATGTAATCCTTTCTTTTGTATTCTTAAATCATTGAAGATTAATAATAATCCTTCCCCACTGAGACAAAGGCCCAAAGATGTATGCAAACTTGTGTCGAACTCCTTTATCAACCTTGGTGTTATGGTTTGTTGTTTTTACTTCTTATATGGCTATAAATTCTTTCATTAATATTATTTTTTTAATTCCTAAATGGTAAATCAACTCATGCATAACTTAACCATAGTATTTTAAAATATCAATTACGGATCATGCAGAAATAAAACACAGAAGATACATAATACAATAGATACAGATATATATGTGATTCATCCAATGTTGGATACGTCCATCAAAGAAATCTCCAGGTCCTTCCTTTATTATTATCCAACAAATGAAGGGATACAACCTACAACACACCCATTGTAACTTCCTCTTCTTTCTCTCACAGAATCCTCTCTCAGAATACAATATTTTCAATGATACACAACCACAATAAACTTCCCTCATAAAAGAGGGTTTCCTTATAGGGAAAAAAAAACCAACATAACTTCTACTGTCATATCTGGGACCTTATAATGAGTGGTCCATATTTACCATGAAATTAAAATATACATTTACCAGATAATTTTTCCTTTGGGGGATTTCCCCCCGAATCCCCATCACGGAACATTGGTCGTCAAACCCTCATTAGGGGGCCTCCTTCCCCTAGACCCCCCCAACCGAGGGGATGATCCCCCTTGACCCTGAAAGGGGGCAAAGGCCCCCCTTCAACCCCCCCATCTGGAGGGGTGTAGAATATTTTGTGGTGTACTATATTCATGGGGTATAAACATGGTTGAAAACAAAGACATATGAAACAAGAAGATAATCAGGAAACAAAACCATCACCTCTCTCTCTCGCCATTCCTTTCTCTCCAACTCTCTCTCTCTCTCTCTCTCTCTCTCTCTCTCTCTCTCTCAGAGAAGGGAAAATTGGAGAGAGAGAGAGAGAGAGAGAGAGAGAGAGAGATGGGTGAGTGGGGGGGTAATAGGGAGAGAGGGAAGAGAGAAGGAGGTAGGGAGGGAGGGAGGGGAAAAGTGTTGTCACCCAAAGTTTTGCATAAATATCACATGCATGCACAAATGATGTTGTGTTATCATTCTGATTTTTCATGCACTCAAGTAGCTAGGCGAGGGAAAACAAAATAAATGTGTGTGATATCATGTTTTTTAGTGTGCACGAGTTCCAGTTCTTCTAATGTGAGTCGACCTGAGTTTGAGATGGGCACTAGAAATCAGGAAAACAATGCATGTACATAAGAATCAAGCAAAGAATACTAAGAAAATATTTGTGAATGACTACTATAGAAAACACGAGGGACTATGGGACAACAAGAATATGAGTTGGAAAGATAGTTTACATTGCCACGATTCCAAAGAGGCTACATGGGATGCATATGGGTGACAAAATCATGCAGGACTAGCAATTAGTAGAGAGAGTGGCGCAGAACTAAAAGTGACTGAGCACTAGAGTAGAGAAGGATATAAAAGGAAGAAATGATGGAAAATAATAGGTTTATTCACTCGCTAGTTTTTTCTAGTTAGATGTCCAGGGGCTAGTCAGTTAGCTCGATCTATGCTTGCACTTTGTAATTTCTCTGGTTGTAAGTATGAGTCTTTCATAGATTTAGAGTCTAAATGAATGTGCATGGAACAATGTAATGTAAATCTAGGGAACTATTTGAGGAAAAGTAATACTCTATTGTTGTCAATGAATGAGTTTCTTAATGTCTGTGTGTAACTACTCGAACATATATAAGGAAGATGAAATGATTTTGATCTGTGATGTGTTACTTGTGCATCGATTGGATGTGTTTTCTTATGTTTTTTAATTTTATTTCTTAAACTAATTAACAAGGGATTTTATGAATTTCAACTCAAATGGATCTTTGTGTGTTTAGTCTTTCATCCCTCACACAAGACTAGATGGTTTTTGTGATCCTCATACCATCTCAAGTGAGACCTTCTTCAACATTGGTTGAAGATTGATATGTTGATGCTTTGGGTATTTTTTTGGTAAAATATAGATGAAATCTGGGTATTAACCCCCCAATGTTAGAAAGGATATGTCCAAGCATGAAAGGGCCCAGTAAATGGTTCTGTTTTCAAGACTTGAAGTTTTTGTATTAAGTGATGAAAGAAGAGAATGAGGTAGTATCCATCATGAAAGGAAACTCAATATTGGTTTACTAGGAAGGAGGATGATTTTTCTTGGTGGAATCTCAAGGTATGAAGGTTTACGTAAAGCGATGGAAAGATAGGTATCTCTGCACTAACATGCATGGATTTTATTTTTTTTAAATTTTTGTGTCTATTGTATGAATGGTTGAAAAGGAAGATTTCTACTAGTACTTATTTGAGTCCATTAGAACGAGTAGTTTGGGATCAAGCCATAGTTGATAGGTTGAAGGCATTGGATAAAAAGTGGAATAGATCCATTGACTTATGGTTTTCTTGGGTGAAAGAAGGGCATATAATTGAATTTTTCATCGAATACATTGATACTTTCAACGAGGATGGAGAAAGTTCCTGAAAGGTCGTAGGAAAAGATTGTTGGAAGAAATCCCACTTTGTATAAAACTATTGTTCATGGAGAAGGGGATGATGTGGATGGATCTCGATAGGATGGATAACTAGACTCCCTAAGATTTGGGGGGGGGATGAGAATATAGGGGAAAATTGAGAGAGGAGGTAAATATCTTAAGGAGGATCCATAATTTTTTGAGATGACGTGAGGAATAGGATGGACATAGAAGAAAAAAGGAGAGAGAGAGATTAAAGATATGAATAAATATTTGAGTAGAGGAGGAGAGGGAAGAAAACAAGTGGAAGTAAGTTAGCAAGGGGCACACAACAAAGGGTTGAGCCTAGGATGAAGAGAAAGGATACAACACTAGGAGGAAGTGAAAAAAAGTGTGTTGTGCCAGAGACAAGCACCGATGAGGATAGGCCCGTGAAGAGGCATAGCATGGAGAGTAGGGTATCTTGTGAACATACCACTACTAGTAGTTGTAAGGGATTGGAAGAAAAATTATGAACCCCTTGGTTGTTCTAGAGTTATGTAACTTCAGAGGAATATGGAGTGAAAAGTAGAGGCATAAGAGAAGGATAGGAATATGGAGGATCTCCTAGTGGTGGGAGACAAGAGTTAATGATAATGGATGGTATTGCGTGCTTACAGGTAGGAAACTCTTTGGGTCACCTCACAAGAAATTTTAAAATATGGACCTACCCCCCCTTTGAACCACCCCCCTTTCAAATTTGAAATCAAGAAGAGATAACAATAGACAATGAAGAGATTGAAATAGGTGAAGAAGTAGGAGAAAGAGTAGGAGAACAAGGAAGATAAGTTATGAGTGAAGAAGAATATGAATTCATTGCTACCTCTCCAATAAGAGTATCAGTTTTTAGATCTATGACACCTAGTAGTCAAGTAGGAGGAAAAATTTTGAGATTGAATGTTGAAAATCAGGATAGTACCATTAGGTTACCCATATTCCATGGGGTGGATAGAGATGATGTAGAGAAACATTGGTTCACATGTGAAGCGATATAGTCTTTGAACAAAATCACAGATGGGGCAAAAAATATTGCACAGGTGCAAACCACATTCAGGGAAAGAGCCTGGACGTGGTACATGAAATATAAGGTCAATGGGCTAGTAGGGAAAGAAAGGTCCCCCACATAAATTAAGAGATATATGATTAAGGAATTCTAGAAGCCTAATTCAGAATGTTAGTGCATTACATAGATTAAGGAGATTAAGTAGAAGCATGGAGAAACCATGTGGGATTATGACCAATGGTTCAATATTTGAATGTATAGGATGACATTCCATATCTAGGATGTGGAGCATAAAGAATGGTTCATTTTGGGTTTGATTCCCCATATCTAAGTGTCCCTCACCTAGTAAAATGTGATGACATAGAAAAAATTGGTAGAAATTGTAATGTTCTTGGAGGTGACACTAGGTGAAGGAGAGACATCGACAGGTTTGACACAAGTATAGCCACAACTAGCCAACTTGATAATTCAATTACAAGATATAGTGAAGGAAAATGTCTTGCGTGAGAATATATCGTGTACAATGTGTTAGTCTGAGAGGCATTGTAGATATGAGTGTCCCATCCTTGGAGACTATGTTGTGATGGGTGCATTGAGTCTATTCCCAGATGGGCCACAGGTGAAGTGGTGCAGGATTTGCAGATAGTGGCAATCCATGTACCACCCCACTACCCCATGTTGGAGAAATACTAGAAGACACATCGTACTCTATTCTACGATTTCTGCAACTCCATGGGACATGATGTGAACAACATCCAGTCACTCTGGTTGATGCAATATCATACCCATCATGTATTCCAAGTACAACAATAACACAAGTGTGGTGATCCTAGTGGTGTTGAGAGAGGAAAATATTAAGGTGGTTCCCGAGGTAGATCTGGACACGACCACGAAGGAGGATATGGAGGAAGGGGAGGTAGACCCCCCACTTGTTTTATCTTTGGAGAGATTGGCCATGTATCATTATTTTTTTACCAAACCATGCGCTATATATGGGTATTATTATAGAATTGAGTAGGTTACAGAAGATTTTCCTAACCTATTACAGAAGTGGGAAGAGAAGAAGGAAAATTTCAATATGGTACATGCAAAGTCACACCACAATCAAAAAAAGGATGATGAAGTGGATGTATGGTCGATAAACCACAATGGTGATATGATAGGAGAAGACTTTGAGCATGGTGAAACATTAGGTCAAAGGTTGAAAGGGAAGATAAGAATCGAGGTGCATCCCCTTCCTAAGTTTGATACCACCCAATAGAATAATGTTTTCCACGATGCACAAAGGGCCATAGAGGAAGAAAGAGAATGAGAATAAATGAAGAGCACAACATAAAGTTCGCTTGAAGAGGCTCAGATACATGAGGAGGTGAAATTTTTGACACAAAGGTTGCAAGAAGAGGCTCATTCCCATGAAGGAATGTAGCGCACCACACAAATATACTTGGAGAAAGATTACATGCCTGAATAAATACATCATGCAACAAATAGATCATTGGAAGAAGCATTCATGAAAGAGGAGATGTGACACACCGATCATAGGGAAATTGAAGACCATGTACATGAGGACTTTAAATGTATAGTGCACGATGAAGCACTACTTGACTTGGGTCTCCAAACAAAAACTAAGGATCAAGCAAGTAGCTTCTTATGGTGTTGTTTGATATTGTAAAATAATCATAATGTTGTGTGAATGTTAAAATATATGTTAGCTACATGCAAGGTGGAAGAGGAGACAGGTAGAGATATATCACCCCCTCTGCCAAAAAAATATTTGTTCCAGGTTAGTAAGGAAAAGTACAGTAGAAGAGAGTTAAAGATGACAACTGAACTCGATGGTTATGACATGGATGGTGTCATGTTGGATCTGGGTTCTAAGGTGAACATATTTCCTAGGAAATCATGGGAAATGATGGATAAAACTAATTTGTTCTTCTCTCCCATCCAACCGTGGTTGGATAATCAGTACAATATATACCCTATAGGTCAGCTGGAGCAAGTTGAATTGAACATATAAGGGGTGAATACGAAGGATGATTTTGAAGTTATAGAGATTATGGATTATTCTAACCCATACCCTGAATTTCTTGGCATTGATTCAGCCTTAGACAATAATGTGGTGTTGAATTAGAAGAATTGATATATGTCGTTTGAAATTGACACCCTATGCGTGATCACACTTTTGGACCCTTTTTAAGGGGACATCTACAATGGGCTGATGGATGAGGATGCATGGAGTTATATCATTGAAAATATATAAAAGGTCACTAGGAGAAAATAATATTATATCAATCCCACAACGAATGGGGAACTGAGCTGGAGGACTGTAAAATCATACAACACTGACTAAGAATATTCCCTGGAACGGTGGTAGAAAAATATGCATGATGTATCTACCCATAAATTCACATGGATAACTAAAGAGATATGTTGGATTGTCTTTGAACTATGTGATTCACCATTCTTTAATGAGACAGGGAGAGTGGAGGAATTCTTGATAAAAATGGGCAATATTATTTCCCAAGATAGATGGTTTTATTCCATGGATGTCGTAGTGTGAGGAACACTTGCACATTGGTGGGAATCATGCCACATGAACATAAAGGACTAGGTGCAGGTGGAGGAGTTAATAAAAGTTAGAATCCATCCCATCTTTGAATTTGAATTGACCAATCGGTATAAGGGAATTGAAGATCCCTAGGAGCATATTCACTACTATGAGAGGTGATGGATACCCAAGAACATTACTCTCACCCAATGGGTCCATCGGTTTGTTCATACTATGGATATGGCTCCTAGTAGTTGGTATATTAAGGAGGAGATTAGAAGGAAAATGATTCACCAAGTTCAACTAAACACTCAGTTTTTCTCAAAATTCTGATTTACTATAGAGGATCTCACCTAAAGAGAGGAACCCTTTTGGATTAAAAACTTTGTATTTCATTATCAGCTAAAGGATTCCATTCCAAAGGTACTCTGGTTGTATCATCAGAAAGTGGAAATAATTCAAGAGGTTGTCCATTGTTGGAAGGTCAACATTGATAATGCTGTTGATGATGACCCAAGAGGAATATAGATGAAAGAATCTGAAGGTGAATAAGAAGTTGAGGGAAAAGTGTCAGATATGGTTGTTTCATACTATTGGGGCATAATTAAAACACAAGAGCATAATATTGGAACTAAGGAAGCACCCAAAATGGATATTATTGAACACTCTTGGGACAAACAAACTTCCACCTAGGTTGTTGATATACTCAAGGAATATGAGGACTTATTTCCCCATAGATTCTCAGAAATGAAGGGGATCCCAGGATCTCTGGGCGCAAATAAAACATGGGATATCTAAATCATTGTATATTTTAGAATTATTAATGCATCATGTTATCACACATACTTTAGGTTGGGAAAATCCTGACCCAATCCATGAGATGACAATAATTTTGGGAGAGTCTACCCACTGTCACCTTTGATAAACCCTCCCCTCGCTTTAGTGAAGGATCAATCCAACACAAGGGGGGAATATTGGGTGACCCTGGGGAGAAATGACATGGAAAGTGAGGTTATCGATGTGAATCCCCTATATTTCAAGCTACTAAGTGAAGTATGGATTGAGAACGAGTATCGGAGATGGTCAATGCTTTCCAAATGCTTGAGTACTTGTGGAGGAATGTTGTACCTATGTGAGACACAAGAAAACACAAGATACGAGCCCAATAATCTAATGGACAAGAAGGTGGATCTTGTTTTCCCAATTATCAATAATATATAGTGATATATATCAACAATGAAATTAATAAAAGATCTACTAAACAAGCCACTAAAATACAAGAATATATGCAAGAGATTAGCTAGCAATTACTAGTGTAACTCAAGTATGATAGCACAAGAATTTAGAATCAATTAAAAGATGTTAGGTACAAGTATTGAAGATATTATTGCATCCTTATGGATGTAGCAGACAAATTATACAATAGAAAATTCCAACCACCGAAACTTTCAAGTAAACCAACCAAAAGAAGCACGAGAACTAGTAGATTAATTTGGTATCTTTCTAGCAAATTCTGATGGTTAGAAAATGAGTAAATTTGAAAGTTGTAAAGTGTTTTTTTGCAACCCTAATGGATGTAGCATAAAATTATTACAGAATAAATAAATCCTTAGAGAAACAAGATTCCCTAGTGGCCTTGGCTAGCTTTAAGCATATAGAAAAGATTCCAATTTAAACAATTTCAATATCTCATGATTCCACGTATCCCAATGCAATCATTTTATTTCTCCAATGCAAGAGACTAGTGCCTTTAAATATTCGGTGATGGAGTCTTTTAAATGAGAGATCTAGTTGTGTTATTTCCTTGGTGGTGTAACCCATTTTACTTCCCAAGGCAAGTGAAACTAGCTAGGAAAAACCAATGAGGATATAACCCTTTACTTCTCCTAGTATTCATCTATGCAACAAATTATTCCAAGACAAATTATGATGGGATTAGTGGGGTTGTATGCACTTATACTCCCCAAAGTATTAACAAAATAACCTTTCAACCAAGAAAATAAGAAATAACAAGATATATTCCTTACCTAGTCAAAGCATTAACAAGATAAACTCCTTTTAACCAAGAAATATCCACCATAAAATAAAGAAATAACCTCTAATAAAGATAGTGTCTTACTTCTTCATATAGAGAGATAGATAAAATTCCCCAAATAGGACAAAAATTTCATCCAAGGAGTCTTTCTCTAAGTGAGAAGGTTATGATCAAAATGAAATAAAATGATTCTTATTTATACAAATCCTCCTAAAATTGTTTGTGCACTTATATTTAGGGTAAACCAAAAATTAAGGGTTCAAAAACCCTTACTTTTTCCCTTTACAATTTTAAATTTGATTTTTCACATAAGAAACCCTAAAATAAAGATGATGTCACCCCTTTAGGGCAACGTTTTGGCACTTTTATCAAATCCTTGAGTTCAGATGAAACATTGGGCATCCAAAGGCCTCTCTCTCATGTGCTAGGGCCTCCTCCATCAATTAAATTCCTCTCCCCATATGTAAGGTGCCAAGTGTCAATTCAACCACACCACTACACCAAACACTAGCCTCATGGTGACGTCAAGCCCTCTCTAAGTGACATTTTGGCCTCCAAAGGTAAAACGTTGGGATAATAGGGGCTAGGTGAGGTCCTCCAGGGTGCCTCTTAATTCTCCAAAGGATATCATCATCATTAGGTGTGCGGACCATGGTATCCAACCTACAAATTCATGCCCCAAGGAATCCTAAGATAGGCTTGTTCCTCCAAAACTATCCACCAAGAAAGGTCGTGAAAATTCAATGAATACACCCTCCAAGGATATCAATTCAAATGCATCATGATAAATAAATTAAATAAATAAAATATCCACCTTATTATGTGCATAAAAAAACCACCTCTTCAAACTAAACAAATTCTCAAATACCCTATGCAATTTTCCAAGTTTAGGTATGGAGGGTTGAAAAATGACCTATTAGGTGAATCATGACTCAAGTCAAGGAGTGTTTCCCAAGTGGAAACCCTCTCTAATTCATGAGAAAAAGGTCACATGCATGGGGGAAAGACTTTTTGGCATGGGGTTCATGACATACAAGGGATCGTAGTGTCTCATTTATGGGTTCCTTTGTAGAAGGTGTGTTGCACCTTCATTTTCAATGAATCCTTTTTCCAAGACCATTTATTTTCTTCTGTTCTTATTATATGTTTCCAGGTTGAAGCCAAGGTGGCTATTCTACCTAAGAATAGAAACAAATTCCCACCTCGACTCTACTCTGGTCACATTATGCTTCCCCAAGTTGAAGACAATGTGTGGGTGATCCAGAATACATTTACAGAAAGAAATAAATAAAGATTATTATCAAAATATCATTAACACAGAATAACATATATACAGTAATACTGGTTTCTATTCAATAAGGAAATAAGTTGAAACTGTAAAATGCAGTGGAAACAAGATTTCTAGAATGGTGGTGGCTTATCTCTGAGAAGATATTTGATGACTATTCTCATTCGAAAGAAGATCATTACAATGAGGATCTAAAGTCCTTTTTACAATAAATATGAATTTCAAAAACCCTAGACATCCAAAAAACCTAACCCTAGGAGATGAAGCACCAAAAGTCATGTGGGCCCCGTTTGGGTAAGTTAGTACATCAACTTCTGGGGGTCGTAACGTTTGCACATGATCTTGATTTTAGGCACACGATAGACTGTTGGAAAGGAATATCCGAGGAATACACATTTTGACTATGGAGAGCCCTAAAAAATGTTGTTTATGGCCTCAAAATGGCCCCACAAGTCAGGGACCCGAAAATTAGGGAAAAAACTGCCAAAATAGAAAAATTTCCAAATGAGCTAGTTGGAATAGGTGGGAGGCCAAAAAATCCATATGGATCAATCCTCCCCCCTTAGGAAGAAATGGTATCCATTTCATTGAGCTCCCCCATAATATGAGGATACTTATGTTGAATTTGTCCTCGGGTGAGCCACTTGCCTTGGTGCAGGAGTTGCCCTGCTTTGACAAATCGATAAAGATGGATCCTTTGTTGGCGATTGCCCTTGATCTATTTGTCCAAAATATGATCAATGGATTCCAGTTATATGAATTCGGGGTTGAACTCTATTGGTGTTAGTTGTTCGGTTATCTCTGAGCTATTCAATAATGGTGGGAAATACAGTCAAAGGATATCCACATTGAACACTGGGTGCAAGCCAAGGAAAGGAGGAATGTTGAGGTCAAAAACATTATCACCCACAGACTTGGTGATGGTGTATGACCCATAACGGATTAGGCGAAGCTTCTGATGGGGTCCTATAAGGCACTCTTTCTATAATTGCAACCAAACATTTTCTCCCACATGAAACTTATGTGGCACCCAATGTTGATCATGGTGCTTCTTGTACTTATAATTGGACTTATGTAGGATATCTTGAACCTGATGGTGGATGTGATGGATCCTCTCAATGAATTGGGTTTCTTTTTCAACTTCAATTGGATGGGGAGATGATTCAACCAAGGTGACTGCAAGGGGTAGTGCAACATCTATGGGACCCAATGGTTGGAATCCCAACCCCACCTGAAAGGGGTTGTGACCTGTTGAGCTATGTAGGGCTCAATTATAGCTATGATGAACATAGGGGAGACTCTCATCCCATGTGTGAGGGTTCCTGGAATTATACATGTGCAAGATATGCATGATCCTTCGATTTACAACCTCGGTTTGGCCATCTGTTTGGGGGTGGAAGTCCGTGGATTTGGGGAGATTGGTGTCTAGTAGTGACCAAAGGCTTGACCAGAATGTGCTGAGAAATCAATTATCCTAATATGAAACAATGGTTTGTGGGATTCCAAAATGTACCCAGACTTGTTCAAATAAGATCTTTGTAGTGGCCTCTACTATGATGCTCTTCTTCCAGGCAGCCATAAGCACCATCTCAGAAAAGTGATCCACATCCACAAAAACAAAGTCATTTCCCCGCTTGGTGGATGGGAGGCCTGACATGTATTCCATTGACATGGATTCCCATGGCATGTAAGGAGTAGCAAGAAGGGTGTACAGGTCCTATTTCTTAGTGGTTGTTTTGGCAATCGCACAGGTAGTGCAACACTTGATATACTTTCTGACCTTCTGTCGAAGTTTCATCTAGTAGAAATGTTTCTACAACATTGCCACTGTCTTTTCCACACCAAAGTGTCCTACCACCTGACTGTAGTGGGATTCCCAGATAATCTTCGCTCGCTGTCTTGATGGAATGAATATATGGCCCGTATGGAACAACAACCCATCCTGAAGATGAAAATTAGTGAAAATTGCATTTGCGCCCAAAATTTGGTAGGTGGTGGAGAAATCGAGGTCTGTCTCATAGAGTTGGGGCCATCCAGAGGTCTCATAGATACAAGAGTATAGAATGGTTGTGAGTTCTGGGACTGACAGTCTGTTGAGGCAATCAACGACGCAGTTGGTTCTTCCCATTTTATACTTGATGTTGAGGTGGAATTGGTTCAAGTATGTGGAACACTTCTGATGTCGGTCATTCTACATTTTTTCTTGTGTCTACATGAATTTCAATGTCTTATGATCAGTGTGGATCACTGTATCCTTCCCAAGAGTGTAATTTCTCCACTAGTGGAAAGATTGCACAATGGAGTACATTTCTTTGTCGTAAGTAGGGTACTTACGAATAGCATATGATAGTGTCTAACTATGATAAGCCATGGGGTATTTTTGTTGAGTGAGAACAATGCCGACAACATAATCTAAATCATTTGTCTCGATCTCAAAGGGTTTTTGTAGGTCTGGTAGTGAAAGTATCGGGTCTGAGCACAAGTGCTACTTCAAATCATCAAACTCTTGTTGTTGGGACCGATCCCACACAAATTTTTCCTTACCACCACCCTGGTTACTTTGCTGAGGGCCCATGCAATATGGGAGAATCCCAACATGAAAGTGTGGTAGCAATTGGAAAGGACCATGAAGCTCTGAAGCTCAATGAGTGTGGCTGGGGATGGCTAGTCACGGATGATTTGGATTTTTGCTAGATCCACATGTACGCCATGATGATCAATGATTTATCCTAGATAATCAACCATGTCCATGTCGAAGGATCATTTTCCCAAGTTTTCATAGAGATGGTGCTACCATAGGGTGTGCAGAACCTGTTGAATATGATGCAAGTGTTCTGCCCAAGACTTGTTGTAAATGAGGATGTCATCCAGATACACCACTACAAAATTATTGTTGAATGTTCATAGGATATTGTCCATCATCCTCATAAAAGTGGCTGGATAATTTTTCAAACCAAAGGGCATGACCAACCATTCAAAAATACCTTCCTTTGACTTGAAGGGGATCTTCCATACAATTGTCTATTATGTTGGGACCTGGTGGTATCCAGACTTCAAATCAATATTACTGAAGTATTTGGGCCCCGTGAGATGATCAAAGAGGTATTCAATTCGGGGAGTCAGGTATCGGTTTCTGATTATGATTTTATTCAGGGCCCGGTAATCAATGCAGAGTTGCCAGGTTCCATATTTCTTCTATACCAGCATGATTGGTCTCCCGCAAGGTGATGAGCTGGGATGGATGTTCCCCTTGTGGATAAGTTCTTGGATATGATGCTTGATCTCATCATTCTATAACAAAGAGAAACGGTAGACTGACCCATTAGGAAGCAGTGCATCAGGGATCAGATCGATGGAGTTCTTGACTTGACAGTGTAGAGGTACCCCGATAGGTGAGGAGAAGATATCTTATTATTATTCCATGACCTTATCCAATTGATTCTGTTGTGTGGAGAGGTATGTCATGGAGACCTTGGATGTGGCTATGATCTTTTGCTCATTCTGAGAGAGAATCAAGAAGAAGACAAACTTCTCTATCTAAGAGATGACCTTTCTACATTGCTTGGCAGAGATAAAGGAAATAACATTGGGTGGGACTACCTCGGGTATCATGTACACTACATTGTTCAAACTAGTAATAATATATTTTGAGAACGAAATGAATACAAATTATTATCAAAATATGCATAATATAGAATAACAGATATGTTGACCACCTATTAAACTATGGGGTCAAATCCATGTGCCATGAAGAGGTGCATCATCAGATGCTCATTTGTCAAAGATTATTTGGTTATACGGGGAATTTTTGGCCCCAACACTTCTTTCTGTAAATGGAATTTCTACACCCCTGCATGGGTTAATAATGTAATAGGTCTGCATTGGTCATAGTTAGGTCAGTTACCTTGGGATGGGTTCATTGGGAGAGTTCCTTTCACTGCTGGTTTTTTATCCTCAGGTTATCAATTGGTCTTTTCAGCCTTATTGATTTGGCTTGAGTGTTTCCCTCATACTTGCAATAATTCCTCCAAAGTGGTGAAGTGCGTTCTAATGGGATTATCCTCTGGTAACTATTGTTTAGGGATGATGTAAATGACCATGTATCACATCTTAGAAAGTTTCTCAGAATTCCAACGATTCTAGATCAGTCTTTTTTATTAATTAATTTTTAATTAAATTTCCCTAAGTTTGGAGGTTTAATTATTTAATTAATTAATTATTTTTGAGCAAAAATTGTAAAAACTAGGTCCTTGGAATTTTTATAGGGATATTTGTGCTCAAAATAAATGGAAGGAGACCACCTACACCCTTGGACCAAGTTCCATCTCAGTCGGAAAACTTTTTCTATGGGTTTGTCCACCAGGAGTGTCAGTCAGTCAAAAACAACAATTTTAATTGCTAGGTCATGACATAGCAAAAATGTAATTTTTGTAATAATGAGTTAAAAGGATGATGTAAAGGTGGAAAAAGAATAGAGAGAGGTTTCCTAGCCTAAACCTACCCAAACCAACTTTATTTAACCTTTTCACACACCCTCACCCCCTTACTCACTCAAACCCTTACGCCCCCTAGGGGATTTACGCCCCCCTTGTTGATGAGATGTTGTAACTTAAGTCTACAAGGGGTGTTGGACCCCTATATCATGTGGAAATCCTTCCCTTACCCTCCACTTCACCTTCTATCCTATCCCCACTCCCCTCCTTTCATATATTCCCTTCCACTCCTTGCTAAAACCCTAAGTGGTGCGCCCTCCTAGGGAAGTTACGTCCCCCCTCATGGAAAAAATCTAGAAAATTATTTTTAAATGAGTTGGGTCCCCTTATCTCATGTGGAAATCCTTTCCTAGCCTCCCACATCCCTCTTTACCACATCTCAATGCCTCACAACCCTAGATGGTGCGCCCCCCCTCCTTGGAATCTCATCTTGTGCTTGGTGGTGGACACTTGGCATTGATCTAAGAGAGGTAGGTTTTCCTCTCCAAGTATAAATAGATCCCTTTTCTCACTCCCTCTTCACCATATCTTGACCTATTTTTATTCTACTTGATTTTCACCACTCTCTCGCTCTCTCGTCTCCATCTTTCATCCATTCTTTGGCTCTTAGGGTTTGGAGCAAGTATTTCTCCAAGATACATTTTTGAGTAATAAAAGAGAAACTTTGGAGGATATTGGAAGAGCAACAAGTATTCTTTTTCTTGCTTACACATGAGGTAATATTGTGAATTTAGAACTATGGTTGCATAGACTAGATTCTTGGGTAAATTTTTTTACTTGGGTAGATCTAACAACGAGTATTCTTGTTAATCTATATATGTGGGTTTGCTAATAGGGTGCAATTAATTCACTTTGTTAGCATATTCAGCCATATTATCTTCTTGTATGTATATTATCTTGTCAAGTTTTGCAGGTTTGTCTTCAAGGGTTCTATTGGGATTGCCTCAAGGAAGAGTCCTCCCTTAAAGCTCACTCAAAGTCCTTCTTTCTCACTCTTTACTCATTCTTTTATTTTTGTTCACTCCATATAATATTTCAGCTATCCTAACATCCTAGATTGGTCATTTTAATCCACTTTTATCATAAGTTTTTTATGAGAAAAAATTATTCCCTAAAAACATAAATTTCTCTTCATATTGTTGGTTGTGTGTAGCTTTTACAACAAACATAGCTTGATGGTTTTTGTAGGTTCTTAATAGGTTGAGCTGGTTATGATACCCAAAATCATCCACACAATAGTCCAAGACCCTTATTTTCAAGTGGGTAACAAATCTCAACCTTCCTCTTTCATTTTCTATCTCTTTGTGCATAATTTCTTCACTTTTTAGTTGGTTTTACTAGCTCATAGCTTGGGAAGAGAATTGATATGACCTACCTCCCACGTGTGAGCCTAGGGCTAGTTTGTTTCAACTGTTTTCTCATTTATAAATCATCTTCTAAGCCTAGGATGTGGGGTTAGAGAGCATCTTGTCGATATTTGTTGTTGCTTACTCTCCTCCCAACCCCTTTGGCACAATAAATTTTGGCTTGCCTCCATCTTGTGCCATTGAGTGGTTTGTTTGTTGTCTTTCTCTCTCTTTCCAAGTTATTTCTAAGTTTAATAATTGCCTACACCTTGGGAGAGAAACCCCCCAAAATCGTAAGGCTAGGATAAGTAATGTGTTGATGATATCTTAATTCTTTGATGGTTAAAATATTCTAGATCTATATCTCTTGACACATTAGTCCTCAGCTTAAGCCCTTTGGGTATAATCAACTTGCTTAATCTATTTGCATGTTTTAAGTCGTCTTAAGATCTCTTTTGTTTTACATGCTATAATCCAACACACTAACGGGTTAATTATTTAATGGTATTGTAAATGGTTCTCTCTTTAATGTTGTTTCATATTTAAGGAAACTTTCCATCACTTAAGTTAATGTGTTGTTGGATATCTTGATAGTGTAGGAACACATCTAAGTTTTCAAGATTTCTCTCTCACAATTAATGCTTTCTCTCTTAATGCTTTAAATCATAAGATAAGTGGTAATAAGCGTGAATTTCATTATTTCTTTGGCAAGTTGTTCTTGCCCTTGTTCATTAGCATTTTTTCATAACAAGATTTGCATGTTAATGGTTTAATAAATGGTGATGAACTAAATCATTATTTAGCTTGCTTTTACATGCTTTAAATGTGTTAAGGTGCTTTATTTTCATACTCAATAACACACTTTTTAAGCTCATAAAAGTTTCGGTTTTGACATAAAATCACCATTTTAAGTCAACTAAAACTCATTAAAACACTATCTAATACACCTAAAAGTCTAATCAATTGATACATATATTTAATAGACTTAATAGGGTACCTTAAACCACCATCTTCACCATTTAAAATAGGGATTGAGGAGGGCAACGTAAGGTGCTAGGCCGGGGATAGTCTCATGGCACACAACATCCTTTCCGTAAAACTTCATTTCTTAGGGTTGACCTATGAAGCTATGGAAGGCCTCGTTGCCTCACATCTTGAGCATCCAACAACCATTTGGCAATTGAGGGAGGAGGTTTTTGGGAAGACACTTAGCTAGGGTAATAAAAATCTTTCCAATCTTTAAAAACCTTAACTCACTAAGTAATTTAACAACCTTGGTTTAAATTGATACATCTTAAGGTTTCATACTTATAAGCGTAATCTTCCAATCTCATCTATAAGTAATATTTTGTGGGTAATTAACTAAGTTACTTAACTATTCCTGAACACTTGTGTTTCAAAGATTAATAATCTCTTTAAGTGTCTTTGTGGATTATAAGAGTTGATGTTTCCATTGAGGGGCAGCCCAATAGAGTAAGTGCTATTGGGGCATGCTTGGCTTTGTTATGATGATTCCTTGAATGCTTTGAACTCCTACACATAAAACACACATGGTTAGTTTGCTTCTTGTATAATTTTGTAAGTTTAGCATTCTTTGTTGATTGTGAATATCTAACACTCTTGTGTATGTAAATATTCTTTTGTAATCTTTGTAAGTAACTTATAGTTATTTTGTAAATCTTTGTAAACTTATTGCAACGAAACACCCTTTAAATTTAGTTGATCCCTTGCCCAACCTTAGGCACTAGTCTTAGTTGACTTAGGGAAAGGGCTTGCTTGACATACTAAACCTTTCATATTTCATTTCTTCCTTATCATCATAGGTTAGACTCCCCCTAAACCTTAACTAATTAAAATCAACTCCTATAAATTAAACTCTAAATCTCATCTAGAAACTAGGGTCTACCCCCTTTGGCTTCCCTAGGAGTAAGCCTAGACAGAAGAGGTTCAAGTCAAAGTGACAACATGGGCTTTGAACCTAGACATTGTGCCTCCAAGGACACACTAAGTGAGCCAAACTTAGCTCATGTTTGCATGTGTGTATAAGTATGACAACATCTTTGGTGCCATTGTCGGGGAAAAGTCATTTATCCTTGGTCAAAACGAATTTAACTTGATTTTTTAAGAACTAAACAATAAAATTTTTAGTCCCTAAAATTATTTGATCTTGCATTGGTTAGCTTTGTGTGATTCCTTTCCAAGTGGCAACTCCATTGAGAAAATCTAGCAAGTATACTACTAGGAGCACCTCACAAGGAGTGATCTATTCTTTTAGCAAACCCGAAAAGGTTTATAGGAGGAGACTAAATATCTTCTCTCCTACAAGGCTACTTGAAAGTCTTAGGGAAGAAGCATTCACTGATATACAATTCTTGTTCCAAACTAATAATCAACCAACTATTAATAATCCCACTAATACTCCTAACGTAATAATGAGTATCTTTTTGAGATCTTTGAACTTTGCAGCAATCCAAGGTGCCCCTCACGTGGTTTCGAAAAAATCCATTGACAAGTTGCCTATCTTTCAGGGGAATAATGATATAAGTGCCAAATCTCATATCCTAAATTTTTGGATGGGTGTGCAAAGATATTGTGGCGATCATGGTGAAGAAGATGTTAAGATGACCTTGTTTGTGTACTCTTTGGAAAGAGATGTTGTCGAATGGTTTACGTATTTTGATCCACAAAAGTTTAGCACCCTTGATGAAATATTGAATGAATTTAGAATGAGATGGGGTGATAAAAAAGAACATAGATTTCAGCTTGTTGCTCTTACAACTAGCCATAAGAAAGAAAATGAAACAATGGTAGAATTTAACACTAAGTTTAATAGTGTAATAAACATCAAATCTACCAAATAAAATATTTATATATTATTCCCTTTTACTTATACATTCATCTTTGAATAGCTTTGATGTTCAAGAGTAGTAGGCTCTTTATTATATTGCTTGATTTTGAAGAGGCTCTAGAGTCCTGACTATCGTTGACTTTCATTAACACCCAACTTTAAAGTTTCAAAAATGACGACATAAGAAAATGCCTACTCCATTTTTTAAATTTTACTTAAAGTCTCGTGATTATAATAAATTTACTATCTATGTACTCTATAACCATTACCACAGGTTTAACCTACAACGATTTTGGGGCTTCTAGTCTAAGCCTCCTACTTTAGACTATACACATATCCATGCTAAGCACGATCCAAAATGACTTAGGTAAGAGTGGGGTTAGATTATATTCCTCCTTGTAATGTTTTAATACAATGTAAACAGACCACTTTAATGAAATAAGCATCAAGATATGGTTAGTGGTTAGTTAAGTCCTCCTGGGTAACTCAGAGTATGAATCTATGATCACCCTCTGCCCGTTTAGCCATCCCACTCAGCACCACCTATCTAACTGTAATGTCAACTGATCACTGTGTTAACTATGCTCATGGTAATTTAGGGTTAGATGTTCCTATGAGTCGCAAAGGCACTCCCTTAATCCATAGCCCATTGAATGTCAAGGGAGAGGTAGGTCGAACGAGCATTTAATCCTGGAGAGGGCATTAAACTGGGGTAAGGCGTATGACAATGTCAAGGCCATTACCTGATAGGTTAACCATTAAGGGCGCACCAAGTATATCACATCACATGGCCTTTTGTACCCGTAGCCTTTAATCTTCAAGGTAAGGGTTTTCTAGTTCGTCGAACTTTTCTTTTTCCATAAGACATTCTCTGAAACTTAGCTCTGCGATATTGACTCCTTGGTGAAGGGACACCACTGCAAGGATTTTATCTAATGGAGGCGGCACCTCCCTCTCACCAACTGGTAAGTTTTCACTTTATTCCTACATCTCTAGTTGTGGATTTCAAGGCGAGTTCTCCTTCCTTTGGAATCGCCATGGATTGATCTGCATGCCTTAGTGATAGTTTCTAACTATGGTTAAATACTCCCTTATTGTTAAATCTCAGGGGAAAAGGGTTCTAGAATTTTCCTCCCTTCTGGATAGTTAGTTTCTATTATCAACCCGTCCTCTATTCGGGGTGGTTTGAAGGGTTTGGTGTCTCATTTTGATGCTTTCCCGGTACTTCGTGAGCATTTCCTTTAGGGCTCACTCGTACCGCTCTCTTTTACTCTTTCTGTAAAAACATTTTCGTATTACATTTTCGTGACACCTTTCCCAAATTCTAGAGGTTAAAAGTATGTGGAAGGAAGTTTCTATTATTGCAGTGTAGCTCTGTCCTTACTGAATCAAATTTTGTTCACAGACTCTATAAACCCATCTTGGTGGACTTTCTGCGAATGGTATTGAGTAAAGACCTTATACCCATCACCCGTAATCCCCAACAAAAGTTAGATAGTCCCTTCGTAGATTCCTTATCTAGGACTGGGGTTGTATTGACAGTTCCTTGCAGATCCTGCACTATCTTACCATATTCTGTTATCCAAACATTTCTTTTGTTAATATTATGATCCGTCCGCGTATTAAAAATTTGGTAATTTTTGAATCAACTGTTTTTTAATTTTATTAACTTATGAGGGTCTAGTATAGTAAAATATCTGACTTCATTTGCACCTCAATAACTAGAGCATATTCATCCACTGTATAGTGTTTTCGAGGTTTGGTATTGAAAAGATTATTTTAATTATGAGAATCATATTTTCTTGCATAATATTTTCTGGAACTAGATATTGATCTAAAGATGGGACCCTATTTGATGTGAGGTTACCCATCAGTATTACTCAAGATCACTCCTCCCCGTTCGGTTTTGGGAAT
>ML811601.1:15867-26418 GCA_009831015.1 Picea engelmannii | reverse complement strand
TTTTAGATCTATTTAACGCCATGATGGATTCTTTAAAAAAAAATAGGATCTTGAATTGAATAAAGGAACTTGACTATTGTTTATTGTGTTTGTATCTCATATGTGATGGATTCCAGAAAGCATGATAATAAATAATTTGATTTGCGTCTATTCTGTGACCGTGTCAATGTTTTATTTTTGATTTCTAATTGATTATGCTATTGTGTACATAGTTATCAACTTATTCAGGGGTATGTGTAATCCTGTGAAGTTTTAGGATGTCCTTTTATCTCCTTGGGCCTTCGCGCCTCTCATGATTAGTCCTGTTAATTTTATCAATATTAGTGGATTTAATCCAAAATTCAATTCTCACAGTTCAAACTGTAGTTCCAGAGACCAAATCGTCTTGTAATTCTGTGTTAAACATTATTACAGTTATCTCCTAAGATCGCAACTGTTCAGTTTGTACATGGAAGACTCTTAGCCAAAATTCATACTTGCTCTCATATTTTTGTGTACCATATAGTAAGTATTCGACCATACCTATATATATATATATATATATATATATATATATACATTATTGAATTCCTACTTGTATTGCAAAACACAGACAACTACAACCTACAATACGATTTACTCGTGGGTTTATCCTATTCAAAGCAGTAATCCAATTTACATAATTTATTCTTCCTGGTGTTTGACCAGGCTTATTCTTTCAGCTAAGAAAAAACCTATGTAATGTTCATAACATAATTATGGTGCAACAAATATAATCCATTCCAAACTAGTATATGATAGTAATAAGATGCAACAAAGGGTAATCCATTCAGAACTATTATATAACAGCAATAAGATGTAACAAAGGTAATCCATTCAGAACTAGTATATATCATTCTATCAAGTATTTAACCCTATAACACTTAGCTAGAGAAGGGGGCATAGTAAAATATCTTAAATGATGTGCGAAAGAAAAAAATAAACAACCACATTCCTCCCAACCTTAGAACTAGGAAGCCAATTCACTTGCCCGGTTCACCCCCTAGCCTGACCATGAATCCATGAGGGCAAACTTGGAAAATCCTCCTCAACAATGTCCTTCAACTCCCGCGGATTCCTCTTTCCTCACACTCAATTAGTAGTGTTGATAACAACAAGGAAAAAATTCAATAGTCTCTTTTCCCCAACATACTCGACAACGTCCTGCCTCCTCACATATGTTATATACAGAACAATCCTTTTTTTCCTAGGTATTTCTCCCCCCTTGGGAATTTTCGCAACTATCTAAATCCCTAATTTTCAAGGGCTGCCAATGGCCAAATCTATGATTTTCCACTTGTAACAATCATCCCAAAGGTAGTTCCAACATGTTCCCCACTCATGGAGTCATGGTCAACTGAATTTCTAACATGGTTGTTCCATTTGTCTCATGTAATTAATATAAAATATTTTGTTTTCATATAAGTGTCACAATTAAATAGTTAGTTGGGTCAAATCAAATCTCTGCCCAAAAGTCATAATAATTTATTACAATTATCAAATTTGAAATTCGAAATTGCCATAAATGGAAAAATTATTTCAAATTCAAATTTACTAAAAATGGAAAATTTTCCAATCAATTTTAAATTTCAAAAATACTTTATTTTTGGGGAATGTCACATCCTTTCCCACTTCAATAAAAAACTGTCCTCAGTGTTCATTCCTTTCTTGGAACAGGGTTGGATGAGATTTCCACAAATCTCCCTCCAACTCCCAAGTGGCCTCCTCAGGACTAAAGTGCTTCCATTGCACCTTTCCCTAAGCGACGACTCTGTTCCGAAGTGCTATTTCGCTCTGGTCCAGAATACGCAGGGGTTCCGCCTGGAACTCACCTTCTGGTTCCACCTTCACCAAGTCCCAATCAATCATATGAGTAGGGTCATGAACATACTTTTTCAACAAAGAAACATGAAATACATTGTGAATTCTTAGATTAGCTGGAAGTGCAAGTTGGTATGCTACGGGCCCAATTCGAGCGAGTATCTCAAAGGGCCCATAAAACCTGGGTGCCATCTTGGCACAATTCCCTAACTTCAATGAAATTTTTCGGGCTTTGACCTTCAAGTACACATGGTCTCCCACTTGAAATTCCAAGTGTCTTCTTTTCTGATCTGCATAGCTCTTCTATCTGTCATGTGCTTCTTTTAAGTTATGTTGTACCTTTCTTACCATGTTCTCCATTTATCAGAGCATTTCTGGTCCAACCATGAGTCTATTAGCAGGGTTATCCCAGCTAATTGGATTCGTGCACTTCTATCATACAGTACCCTGAAAGGGATTAACTTAGCCGAATTTTGGTACCCATTGTTATATGCAAATTCTACCAAGTGTAGATAGTCCTCCCATTTGTTCGGTTTTGTTCTTACGTACATGCAAAGCATATCCTCTATGATTTGGTTTGTCCTCTTGGTCTATCCATCCATTTTTGGATGATAACTAGTGCTAAAATTCATATTAGTATTTAGCCCTGTAAACAATTCCTTCCAAAAAGTGGATGTGAACTTTACGTCTCTATCTAAAATCACCATTTTAGGAATACCATGCAGTCTACAAATTTATTTCATAAATATTTAAACAATGTTGATAGCTTTAAAAGTAGACTTTACAGGAATAAAGTGTGCAGAATTACTTAGTTTATCGATTACAACCATAATAGAGTCATTATGTTTTTGAGTTTTTGGCAAACCTGTTATAAAGTCCAGGGATATCGTCTCCCATTTCCATTCTGGTACTGGTAATGGCTGTAATAGGCCGACTCAATGTTGGTCTTCGGCCTTAACCTGTTGACAATCTTGGCACCTAGCCAAGTATTGTGTTGTTTCACCCTTCATATTAGGCCAGTAAAATAGTCTTATAAGTTTCGTTATCGTTTTCTGGTATCCTGCATGGCCAGAATACGGTTTCTTATGCACTTCGTCCAAGCCTATCAACTTTAATTCTGTTGAATATGGTATGTAAAGTTTGTTTTTAAATCATAGTAGCCCCTTCTTGTCGATACTTAGATCTGGTTTATTTGATTTTTTGGTACTGTTTTGTAATTCGACCATTACCTTAGTGTAATTTTCATCGTTAAAACCTATCGTCCTTATTCTTTGTTCTAGATCACTTTCTGCCCTGCTGATATTGATTTCAAATAACACATGGACTCTTCTACTTAGCGCGTCTGCTACCTTGTTTTCCTTACCCTTGATATGTCTGACTTCAAAGTCGAATTCTCTCAAGAATGCTAGACATCTTTCTTGCCTTGCGTTAAGATCTGGTTGGATAAACAGATATTTCACGCTGCTATTATCCGTCAATAGTAGAAATTTTCTTCCCATTATGTAGTGTCTCCACATTTTTAAGGCGTGTATTACCGCTGCCAATTCTAAGTCATTAGTGACATAGTTTTGTTCATGTTCTTTTAATTTTCGGGACTCATAACAGATAGCATGCCCTTCCTGAGTTGGAACACCACCTATTCCTTCTTTACTAGCATCAACACATACGGTGAAGTCTTTATCAGGGTCTTCTACCTTCAATATGGGTGTCGTTGTAAATAATTCCTTCAGCTTGTTAAAATTGTCTTGCCATTTCTGTGACCAGTTAAACTTGGTCCCTTTCTTTTGTAATGACGTGATAGGGTAAGCTATTTTGGAAAATCCTTTTATGAATCTGCGATAGTATCTGGTGATTCCCATGAATGACCAGATGTGTGCTACGTCATTTGGCACTGACCATTCTATAATGGATTTTATCTTCTCAGGGTCTACGGAAATGTCTTTTGCTGAAATTATGTGTCCTAAATATTGTATTTCCTTTTTATAAAAGTCACACTTATCAAACTTGGCGTATAGTTTGTGTTTTCTCAATGTTTGAAAAAATATTCTTAAGTGTTCATTATGTTCTTCCTCCGTTTTTGAATAAACCAGAATATCATCGACAAATACCACCACAAACTTGTCTATGTATTGACTGAAAATATTGTTCATCAGAGACATAAAGGTGGCTAGTGCATTAGTGAGTCTGAAAGGTATGACTACGAATTTGTAGTGTCCATATCTCGTTCAAAATTTTTTTTTGTTTATATCCTCATCTTTTATCCTCACTTGATGATAACCGGATCATAAATCCAACTTTGAAAAGATCTTGGCCCCACCTACTTGATCGAACATATCATTTATCGTAGGTAAGGGGTACTTATTCTTAATAGTCATTTTATTCAATTGTCTATAGTCGATACATAGTCTTAGAGTACCATCTTTCTTTTTCACAAAGAGGATTGGTGCTCCCCATGGTGAAACACTGGGCCTGATATACTTTTTGTCCAACAATTCTTGTAGTTGTATCTTTAGTTCTGTCAATTCAGGTAAACTCATTCGGTAAGGTGCTTTTGAGATAGGGGTTGACCCCAGTAGTAGGTCTATGGAGAAGTCTATTTCCCTTGTAGGAGGTAATTCCGGTATCTCATCAACAAACATGTCTCTAAACTCATGCAGGATAGTAAAATCTTCTAGCTTTGGCTTATCTTCTTTTTCTAACATATTCGTTTCTTGGACACCCCTTTCTCATACATTTCTTGAACTGCATTGTTGTAACTTGTTTAACAAATACTGGTTTTGGTATACCTTGGGTTTTTCTAGTAGTGTCACAATCATCTTTATAGTTAAGTGCATTTGTATAACAATCTAGAACTGCTTTGTGTCTTTCCAACCAATCCATCCCAATGATCATATCATAGGATCCTAGTGGTAGAATATTCAGATTTGTTTTTATGTTTTGACCATCTAAGTTAAATTCAAAATCAGAAATAAAGTCAACCACTTTCCTTTTTGTTCCTGTTTCTAACTGTACCAACCATGATTTTGCGTGTTTCGTCCTCTTAAGTTTATTTGACTTTACTACTCTCGGAGTGATATAACTTAACGTAGCTCCAGGATCAATTAAAACTGAAATTCGGGTGTTATTGATTTTACCTTCGATTTCTACCACGGAGGATTGGTGGTCGTATTGTCGACCGTCTATGGATGCATTAATCCGATGCAAGATTTTGCCCATGTATCCCACCGTCGAGGCTTCTTGTAAATTATGAACAACAATTATGTTTGTTGTAATTAAATGAGGACAGTTCCTCCTTAGATGAGGTTCTCCACATTCCCAGCACTTTAGTGGTTCGCGAGGGATGTCCCCAGACTTCTTCATTCCTAGGTTTACTGATTTAAAATTGCCTTGCATATTCGGATGGTTGTAGTGAAAATCCTTTCTTGGAAAGCTTTTTGCTACATTTCGATATGGAGGTGGATGGTATCCCTTCTTCCGCTGGTTTCTACGATCTTGCTTCTTATCCTTCCAGGCTTTGGGAAAATCTGCTCGTTGTTTATATTGATCGTAGCACATTTGTGCTTTCCTGAATAATTCACTCAAGGATGTGGGGTTGTCAAACTCAATTCTGTCCTTGTAGGTCTGCAGTAAATAGCTTAAGAATCACTATATTTTTACCTTATCCTCCTGGATGTATGGTACGAACCTTAGTAATTACATAAATTTATTTATAAGGTCTTCCATCGTCATCTGTCCAAGTTGTAACTCATAAAATTATTTCGTTTTCCTTTCGTAATAGCTTTAAGAAAGGTATTGTTTTTTGAAATACTTCTTAAAGTCAGACCATTCCAACAGTTTCTCCTTTAGGCCTTTGGCCAATTTTAGATCTTGCCACCAAATGTTGCCCTTCCCTTTCAAATTGTAGATGGCCATTCTGACCTTCATATTGCTGGAGTAGTTGTAGATCTGGAAGTATTTTTTGATGTCCAACAACCACGCTTCAACTTCCTCTCTTGTTCTGGATTCTTCATCAAAGGTAGCTGGTTTAATCTTTTTAAATTCTCCTTCAAGGTGGTCTACTTGTTTTATTTTCCTGTCTTTTTTAAATTTGTCTTCAGCTGAAGGTATTCCTTCAGATGAACTATCTCCCTTCTCTATTTCTAGGCCAGAGTTATTGGAGGCTCTCTTCCTAACTTCCTCATCATGGTTATCGTCCCTTGGGATTTTCTTGGTCACTATACTACGTAGCAGCACTTCATTTATCTCTTGCTATTCCTGTTGTTCTTTCTTCAATTTATCGTTGTTGTCTTTGAAAACCTACAGTTAAACGATAATGTTCGTCATTGTTTCCAACACTTCCGTGGGTGAGATTTCTTCACTTTTCTGTCTTGGATCTCCCGGAGGTCTCTGCTCTGGATTTCCTTGCATCCTAATTTCTGCATCATCCTGAGATGCCATAACTCACACAAACAGAAAGGTTTTCTGTCTGTAACAAAAAGGTTTATTAGGTTTGTATAGATCGTAATATATGTTAAACAACTAATGTGGCCCTGTTTGGGTCCAGCGTTGTAACCTTTGCTCTGATACCATATGTAATAAACCTCAAAATAAAAAAAAATTGAATATTCCCTTTTACTTATACATTCATCTTTGAATAGCTTTGATGTTCAAGAGTAGTAGTCTATTTATTATATTGCTTGATTCTGAAGAGGTTCTAGAGTCCTCACTATCATTGAGTTTCATTAACACCCAACTTTAAAGTTTCAAAAATGACGATATAAGAAAACGCCTACTCCATTTTTTAAAGTTTACTTAAAGTCCCGTGATTATAATAAATTTACTATCTATGTACTCTATAATCATTACCACAGGTTTAACCTACAACGATTTTGGGGCTTCTGGTCTAAGCCTCCTATGTTAGAATATACACATATCCAAGATAAGCACGATCCAAAATGACTTAGGTAAGAGTGGGGTTAGATTATATTCCTCCTCGTAATGTTTTAATACAATGTAAACAGACCACTTTAATGAAAGAAGCATCAGGATATGGTTAGTGGTTAGTTAAGGCCTCCCGGGTAACTTAGAGTATGAATCTACGATCATCCTCTACCCATTTAGCCACTCACTCAGCACCACCTGTCCAACTATAACGTCAACTGATCACTGTGTTAACTACACTGATGGTACTTTAGGGTTAGAGGTTCCTATGAGTCGCAAAGGTGCTCCCTTAATCCGTATCCCATTGAATGTCAAGGGAGAGGTAGGTATGACAAGCATTTAATCCTGGCGAGAGAATTAAACAGGGGTAAAGCATATGAAAATGTTGAGGCCATTACCTAACATGTTAACCATTAAGGGAACACCAAGTCTATCACATCACCTGGCCTTTTGTACCCGTAGCCTTTAATCTTCGAGGTAAGGGTTTTCTAGTTCGCCAAAATTTTCTTTTGCCATGAGAGGTCCTCCGAAACTTATCTCTTCAATATCGAATCCTTGGTGAAGGGAACACTGCTATGAGGATTTTCTTTGATGGAGGCGGCACCTCTATCTCACCAACTAGTAAGTTTTCACTTTATTCGTGCATCTCTAGTTGTGGATTTCAAAGCGATTTATCGTTCCTTTAGAATCACCATGGATTGATCCGCGTGCCTTAGTGATTATTTTTTACTGTGGTTAACTACTCCCTTACTGTTAAATCTTAGGGGAAAAGGGTTCTATAATTTTCCTCCCTTCCAGATAGTTAGTTTCTATTATCGACCCATCCTCTATTCTAGGTGGTTTGAAGGGTTTGGTGTCTCATTTTGATGCTTTCCCAGTACTTCGTGAGAATTTCCTTTAGGGAACACTCGTACTACTCTCTTTTACTATTTATGTAACAACGTTTTTGTATTACGTTTTCACGACACCTTTCCTGAATTCTAGAGGTTAAAAGTATGTGGAAGGAAATTTCTATTATTGCAGTGTAGCTCTGTCCTTACTGAATGAACTTTCGTTCGTGGACTCTATAAACCCATCTTGGTAGACATTCTGCGAATGGTATTGAGTAAAGACTTTCTACCCATCACCCATAATCCCCAGGAAAAGCCGTATAGTCCCTTCATAGATTCATTATCTAGGACTAGAGTTGTACTGACAGTTCCTTGCGGATCCTGCACTGTCTTACCACATTCTATTATCCAAGCATTTCTTTTGATAATCTTATGATCCGTTCGCGTATTAAAAATTTGGTAATTTTCAAATCAATTGTTTTTTAATTTTATTAACTTATGAGGGTTTGGTATAGTAAAATCTCTGACTTCGTTTGCACCTCAGTAACTAGAGAATATTCATCTACTATATAGTGTTTTCAAGGTTTGGTATTGAAAAGGTTATTTTACTTATGAGACTCGTATTTTCTTGCATAATCTTTTATGGAACTAGATATTGATCTAAAGATGGGACCCTGTTTGATGTGAGGGTACCCATTAGTATTACTCAAGCTCACTCCTCCCCGTTCGGTTTTGGGAATGAACACTACTAGAAAGGAGCACACTCTCGACAATTCATAGATAAGTACAGGATCTATTTAAGTGATATTCTATAGTTATTTTTATTCATCTTTCTGTTGTAATGTCCTAATGTTTTGATGGTATTATTTTCTAGAGTTTTTGCTGGAGTATGGTACCGAATCTCCACGCCCGCCCATGGAAACCAACGTATTCAGGTTTCATTCCCGTAACCTTCTCCATCTCATCCTTTTGGTTCTAGAGGAAGGCATAGTCCTTTCCAATATTTCTATTATCAATGTAGTTTATGTTCCGGTTTCAAAATTGTAAGAGTAACCCATTTTTGGGGATTATTTCCTTTCATTGGATACTACATAGTAAGGGGTATTTAATTGTCTCAAACTGGATGAGTTATGTAATGTATTTTCGCAAAATGATTTCAGGAGTTCCCTCCTGCTTAACTATATAACTTACTATTTATTTCATCGTTTTAGATCTATTTAACACCATGCTGGCTTCTTTAAAAAACATTAGGATCTTGAATTGAATAAAGGAAACCGACTATTGTTGACTGTGTGTGTATCTCATATGTGATTGAATCTAGAAAGCATGATAATAAATAATTCGATTTGTGTCTATTATGATCGTGTCAAGGTTTTCTTTTTTATTTCTAATTGATTATGCTATTGTGTACATAGTTATCAACTTATTCAGGGGTCTGTGCAATCATGTAAAGTTTCATGATTTCCTTTTATCTCCTTGGGCCTTCGCGCCTCTTGTGATTAGTCCTGGTAATTTTATCAATATTAGCCGATTTAATCCAAAATTCAATTCTCACAGTTCGAACTGTAGTTCCAGAGACCAAATCGTCTTGTAATTCTACGTTAAACACGATTATAGTTATCTCCTAAGATCCCAACTGTTCAGTTTGTACATGGAAGACTCTTAGCCAAAATTCATACTTCCTCTCATATTTTTGTGCACCAGATAGTAAGTATTCGACCGTACCTATATATATACATACACATATACATTATTGAATTCCTACTTGTATTGAAAAATGCAGACAACTACAACCTACAATATGATTTACTCATGGGTTTTTCCTATAGTGATTATCCTGTTCAAAGCAGTAATCCAATTTACATAATTTATTCTTCCTGGTGTTTGACCAGGCTTATTCTTTCAGCTAAGAAAAAACCTACAGATTGTTCATAACATAATTATGGTGCAGCAAAGATAATCCATTCCAAACTAGTATACAACAGTAATAAGATGCGACAAAGGGTAATCCATTCAGAACTAGTATATAACAACAATAATATGTAGCAAAGGTAATCCATTCAGAACTAGTATATATCATTCTATCAAGTATTTAACCATATAGAACTCATCCAGAGAAGGGGGAAGAATAACATATCTGAAATGATGTGCGAAAGACAAAAGGAATAGCCATGTTCCTCCCAACCTTAGAACTAGGCAACCAATTCAATTGCCTGGTTCACCCCGTAGCCTGAACATGAATCCATGAGGGTGAACTTGGAAACTCCTCCTCAACAATGTCCTTCAACTCCCGTAGATTCCTCTTGCCTCACACTCAATCAATAGTGTTGTTAATCTTACATAAATATAAGCGATCTTTGTACCATAGTGAATCATTTTTCCATGTAAATGTATCTGATGCACTGGAATCCTGTTGCAACCTTTGAATGAGAGTCCACACTTTTTCGTCATTGTTCCATTCATCCCTTGCTTCTATTATCCAATCAGGTTGGATGATCAAGATAGCATGGAGAAAGGCCTCAACATCTTCATCCTTTTTTGAGAGTGCATCTGCCACAACATTTTGCTTCCCCTTTTTATAGACGATTTCAAAATCATAAACCAATATCTAGGTTACCCATTTTTGTTGTTCTTCTGGAGATAGTATTTGTTCCAAGAAGTATTTAATACTATCATGATCTATTTTGACCTTGATGTGCCTACCTATTAGCTAAGGACGCCATTTCTTCAATGCATGTAGTATTTCAATCATTTCCTTCTCATAAATGGGTTTGTGTAAGTCATTTCCCTTGAGTGGTCGACTTTCAAAAGCCAGGGGCATTCATTCTTACATTAGGACAACACCAATTCCATTTCCCGAGGCATCACATTCCACAATAAAGGTTTTTGTGAAGTCTAGAGTGGTCAAGACAGGATCTTTGCACATCACCTCTTTAAGTTGTTCAAAAGCTTTAGTTTCCTC
>ML811601.1:0-14933 GCA_009831015.1 Picea engelmannii | reverse complement strand
TTTCTTCTCACCACACTTATGTCCCTTACTGTACTTGTTGTCACAATTAAAGCATAAACCTTTTTCTTTTCTTTCCTCCAATTGTTGAGGTGTCAACCTTGTAGGTTGAGGTGTTTTAGAAGAATGATCATTGTTCTCTCTATAGATGTTAGGATTCGTCCTTCTAGTAGCCATAGCCATATTTTTACTTTCAACATTTCTTGCCACCTTAAATGCATTCTCCAATGATTTGGGTTCCCAAAGGCAAACCTCATGTTGAATGTTATCCTTTAAAGTTCCTATGAATACATAAATCAAGTGCTCATCTTGAATATATGTTACCTTTATATTCAATCTTTGGAAGTTCTCAATGTGCTCGGTAACTGAACCCTTTTTCTTGAGATTTATCAATTGGCTAAAGAAGGTATTGTTGCTTGTATGCTCATAGTGTGCTATCATTTCTTCCGTGAAAATTGTCCAAGTGACGAGTGATTTGCGAGAACAAAGCCATCAATACCATACAAATTGATTGGGTTCTAAATATAAAGAAGTAATCCATACCTTTTGTGTATGTGGCACATTATTTAGATCAAAGAATTGCTCCATCTGAAGTAGCCATGTGATTGGGTCCTTGCCATCAAACTTGTTCATATCGATCTTAGGAACGTGGTTGGTATTCAACCCAAATTTGGATTTTCTCCATTATTGATTCACTTTCCTTGTGTCCTCATCATGAATTTCATGGGATGCATTTTCACCTTCAGGTGTCTTCTCTGTTACAAAATTTTTCAATACTTCCATCATCTCCTCTTTTAAACATCCATCTTTGCCTCCAACTTAGCTTCCATCTCTTGTAGTTCATCTTTTGTTACTATCTTCTTTTGTAAATCATTTATGTCCCTACACATTTTTTCACCTTCATCAAGATTCCAAGTAGGACTGTCTGGAGGCTTATTTGGTGTAGAAGTTCCTTTTTTGGGTGGCATGTTGGCCAAGTATCACTTTTGAACCTTGATTTTGAGGTGGTTCTGCTAGGCAATATTTCTTATATTGTATCTCCCAAGTTTCAGTAATTCTGGGTATGAAACTTTATTTTATGTAGTTCTATGATTTTTCTTTTCTGGGTTTCAAAATTGGATGTGCCAAGTGGAATTTACGGCAACTTCCCCACAACTTGCTGATTTTTGGCCTTTCCATGAGATCTCACTTGTATAGTGTGCCCCGCTCAAAATAATTGATATAAAATTATGAAACTCATACAAGAAATACTACATATTGTCCACTATCCAATGAAACCAGTCCCATACAATTTGGATACTCTAGGAAGATGTTATGATTGTTTTACCTAAAACACGTTCTTGAGACTAGTCAATAGGACTAGTCAGATACCCTATCTTCCACAGGGTGTATCTACAAATGTAAGATGACCCAGAAGCTGAAATTTTTACCACGTATACATTACTAATTTATGTGAATATCCTCCAGATTTCAGGATCTGAAGGATCACATAAAAACGTTTATAGAAAAAATTCCGCAATGAATCAGTTCAGGATGATTCCAGAACCCTATCTTGCACAGGCTGTATCTATGAAATTATAAGGCCTTAGGAGCTGAAATTTTAACCCAACGTACCTTGATCCGTGTACTAAATATCCTCTAAGCCATTCCTTTTGAAACTTTGTAGAAAAACATTTATAGTGAAAATTCCAAGGTCTCTCATATGTAGTAGCGAAACCCCGAGACCGTGAGCTCTGATAACATATGTTAAGAAACAAATATCAATATAGCATAGAAAAATCTCAGAATAAGTAATCAACACCTTGAAAAAGAGATAATTTCAGATAATAAGCCTCTTTGAGGGGGCAACCTCCTTTTACCCCACATAAATGTTCAAGTACAAGATGATTCCAAATGAAAATGTTTCCTTGGTATATATAGGGGACTCAGAGGTATAATTACAACTAATGGAATAAAACCGACATAAATAAAATAACATTACTAATGTAATATGCCCCAATTAAGGGGTAGTGAGACAATATTAGGGCTTAACACGTGTTCATAACAACAAGGAAAAAATTCAATAGTCTCTTTTTCCCAGCATACTCGGTAGTGTCATGCCTCCTCACATATGCTATATATAGAACAATCCTTTTTTGCCTAGGTCTTTCTTCCTCCTTCAGAATTTTCACAACTATCTAAATCCATGATATTCAGGGGCTGCCAATGGCCAAATCTCTGATTTTTCACTTGTAACAATCAGCCCAAAGGTAGCTCCAACATGTTCCCCACTCATGGAGTCATGGTCAGCTGAATTTTTAACATGGTTGTTCCATTTGTCTCCTGCAATTAATATAAAATATTTTGTTTTCATACAAGTGTCATAGAATAGTTAGTTGGGTCAAATCAAATCTTTTCCCAATAGTCATAATAATTTATTACAATTATCAAATTCAAAATTCGGAATTGGCATAAATGGCAAAATTATTCTAAATTCGAATTTACTAAAAACGAAAATTTTTCCAATCAATTTTAAATTTCAAAAATACTTTATCTTGGGGGAATGTCACAAATATCTTGGTGAAAATCCTTCATAATGACATTAAGCCTTCATATACTGCAATTTTGATTTATTATGTCGAGGAATTTGAGGGAGAAATGAGGTATGCCTTAAGGGATAAGGATCCTCAAACCTTAGGAGTAGCACAGGCTACAACTGTGAAGATTGAATAGAATATGATTGAAACTAGGAAGTCCAACATTCTTGGCTTCACAAGGGGTTCTTCTTCTAAGGTTAATGATGAAAATAATAAGAAATATGAGGGTCAAGGATAATCAAGCGATGGGATTAAGGAATTGACCCAGTTAATTAAGAAAATGGAAGTAAATCATACCAGTCAGATCAATGCTTTGCAAAATAGGTTGATCACTATGGAGAGGTCCAAAAATAGTAGACAACAACATAAGCAAAATTATAAGTGGCCAAGAAGACCTCCCCCAAATGATCAAAGGCCACCTAACCCTTTTGAATCCACCAACTTAGTAAATCATCACTCCATACCTTATTGTAGACCTTGTGGTGAGTTTCATGAGGAATCAACATGTCTAGTTTTCCTTGAAGATTGTTATGGTGATTATGGAGATCAAGGAAATGAACAAATAAATATCTGTGGTGAGAGATACTATGGAGGCATGTATGATTGGATGGGTTTTGATGGAAGTAGTGGAAACCTCATGAACAATAATGTTGATAAAACAACAAAAAAATATTGGCCCAAGCCCACACCCCAACAGGTTGCAGAAATGGCTAAGTATAGAGGCATTACCTACCAAAAGAATGGAAATAAAAGTCAATATAAATGTCAAACTAGTTTTCCTAAGGTATCTCCTTCTAAGTCTAATGTGCCTATTAATCCATATTTGAATATTGACTTAGGTGGATGGTCCAGTAATGCAAAAATGTTAGTGCCAGTGTCAGAAATTATGAAGATCCCTTCACAAAGGGAAAATCTACTTAAAGCCATAGAATATCCTCCTAAGAGTTCTGTTGAGAAACAACCAAGTGTGGCTTAGCAGGACGCACCAGTAATTCGACAGAATTGGGATAGGGGAAATGAAAAGAATTTTCCTTTCTACCTTTCTTTACTTATGGATGCCAAAGTTTTACACAATTGCATGCTAGATTTAGGGGAAAGATCTAATGTTATGACAAAGAAGGTAATGGAACAATTGAACTTAAGAATATCTAAACCTTACAATAACATTTGTGACATGGATAGTAAAACGATTGAAGTGCATCGATTGATTAAAGGTTTGGAAGTACACTTAGCATTTTTTCTGGATATCATGTTTGAAATGGATATTGTGGTGATTGATGTTCCAGATGTTTGGGGAATGTTGTTGAATAGGAAGGAAGCTGCAGATTTGGGTGGTAGTTTACAAATGGATTTATCTTATTCTACTATCCCCACCCCATATGGAAACACTTTCAAGTTAACTAAGGAAGTGTATAGAAGGTATCATGTTGAAGATCCAAAAAATACCAAGAATGAGTTGAAATTTACATATGAGGGTCTTGGTAATTATGCCATTTTGTCTAACTCCGTTATGGCCTTAGAAGATAAAGTCCAAGATGATGAAGTAGTTAAAGTGTGGTACATGAATTTTGATGGTGCCTTTTCTAGAGAAGGAAAGGGCATTGGGATTGTGATTCAAGCTCCAAATGGTAAAGTGTTGAAATTTGTTTATAGATTGGAGTTTGATGCAACCAATAATGTGGTTGAGTATGAAGCTTTTCTCCTTGGTTTAGAACTTTGCAAATATAGTGGTATAAGATGTCTAAACATCAAAGGGGATTCAAAATTGGTTATACAACAATTAAAAGGTAATTTTTCTTGCAATTCTGAAAGATTGAAAGGATATAGGAATGCAATTTGGGATTTAATTTATGACCTAGATGCTATAGACTTGATTGCTATTCCTAGAGAATAAAATTCAAAGGAAGATGAACTTGCAGTAGCTGCTTCCACACTTCAGCTTACAGACAACTTGATTGATGAAACCATTTCGGTGGAAGTAATTTTTCGACCCTCGGTTCTGAATAACGTAGATCATTGGGAGGTTTTTGATGATGACAAAGAAGTTATTAAGTTTTTGACTCATATGCATGAATTTTCAGATTTGGACATAAGTATTAAAGAGGAGGGTTGTAATTACACTGAAATTGATGATGAGGTGAAAGCACCCCCTAGGCGAGTGGTATCTTCAAAAAGGGATTTTGATAGACAGGATGGTCATAAGAAAAATGAAGAATCAAAGAAAAAACTATGTGATTACCTTGAAGTCAACATTGGAACTAATGAAGAGCCTAGGATGATAAAGATAGGCAAGACTACCCCTATAGAAGAAAGGAATGAAATTGTTAGGTTATTAAAGGAATATAGGGATGTATTGGACTTCATCTATGATGAACTCAAGGTCTATAGGGAAGATGTAATTCAACATGTCATTCCTCTCAAGGAAGAAACCAAAATCTTTAGACAAAAGTTGAGACAGCTAAACCCCAAGTTAGCTCCTTTTGTCCAACAGGAGTTACATAAAATGTTAGAAGAAGGAATCATTGCACAAACTAGACATTCTTCATGGTGCTCAATTTTGGTTGTTACTAGGAAGAAGAATGGAAAAATTCAGTTATGCATTGACTTCAGGAATTTAAACATTGCTTGCAAAAAAGACCAATACGCCCTTCCCAAGATGGAAAATTTACTTCAAAGAGTTATAGGATTAGGAATGTTTTCCATGTTTGATGGCGTCTTGAGTTATAATTAGATCAGACTTAGAGCATAATATAGGCATAAGATAACTTTTACTACTCCATGGGGAAATTTTGAATATCTTAGAATGCCATTTGGTTTATCAAATGTAGGAGCTAATTTTCAGAGAGCTAAGGATTATGCCTTTAGGGGGATGATTGGGAAATTGATTGAAATATATCAAGATGATTTGACAGTATATTCTAAGGATGGGAAAACTCACATTAACCACCTTAGGCAAGTTTTGGACAGATGTAGAGAATTTGGAATTTCTCTAAATCCTGCTAAGTCAGTCTTTGGGGTAACTGAAGGTAAACTATTTGGACACATAATTACTAAACATGGGGTGAAGTTAGACCTAGAGAGAGTTGAATCCATTGGTAAGGTTCTTTTCCCTACATCAAATAAAGTTGTCCAATCCTTCTTAGGACAGACCAATTTTGTCCATAGGTTCATTCCTAACTATGCTAAGATCATGAAACCTATATATAAGATACTCAAGAAGGATGTAAAATTTGAATGGAATGAAGAAATTAAATGATCTTTTGAAATTATTAAAACTGCAATATGTGAAGCTCTCGTCCTTATCAGCCCAGACTATAACAAGGACTTTTAGATTTTCTCTTTTCTTCTGAAGAAACTATTGCTGGTGTGTTGCTTCAAAAAACTGATCGAGGCCATGAAAAACCCATTGCATATATGAGTAGGGCCTTGAAAAATTCAGAGCTTAAGTATCCCATGTTTGAGAAATAGGCCTATGCCTTAGTCAAATCACTCAAACATTTCAGAGTCTTCATTGGATATTCCAAGGTGATTGGCTATGTTCCTAATTCTGCAGTTAAAGATGTTTTATCTCAAGTGGAAGGATTAGGCTCAAGGGGTAGGTGGATTGCTAAAATCAAAGAGTATGATTTGGAAATTAAACCTACAAAATTGATTAAGGGTCAAGGCCTAGAAAAAATGTTGACAAAAAGTAATGAAAATGATTTGGAGATGGTTTTCCAAATCAACAATGAAGAATGGCATCCTAATTTGTTAAAACTTGAACAGGTTGAATGGTATACATACATCATCTTTTATCTTTAGAATCTAACTTGTCCTAGTCATCTCGTAGGAAATAAGAAAATGGATTTAAGGTTAAAATATTCTAAGTATGTCCTTACTAGAGATGGATTAGGATGGAATAATCATGACGGGGTTATCCTTAGATGTGTGGATGGCATTGAGTCAAAGAAACTAATGGATGAATTCCATGGAGGTTTTTGTGGTGGACACTTTGCTGCTAAAACTACTACAAAAAAAATCCTTAGAGAAGGATATTATTGGCCCACCATATTTTTATATGTACATCAGTTCATTCAGAAATGTGAACCATGTCATCTTTTCACAGGAAAGCAAAAGTTAGCATCACTCCCCTTGCAACTAGTAGTGGTTGAAGCACCTTTTCTGTAGTGGGGTTTGGACTTCATCAGGAAGTTTAATGATAATTCAAGTAATGGTTATTCATGGGTCATCATAGAAACATATTACTTTAAAAAGTGGTTTGAATCCATTCCTACCAAGTCAACAACTGAAAAGATTCTGATGGATTTCGTAGAAGATAGAATCATAACTAGATTTGGGGTCCCATCAAAGATAATGATAAATAATGCCAAGGCCTTTTGTTTAGATGAGATGTCATATTTTTGTTTCAAGTATGGTATTATCTTGTCACATGCATCAAATTACTATCCCCAAGGAAATGGTCAAGCAGAATCAAGTAATAAAAACTTAATGACCATAGTTAAGAACATAGTCGGTGAAAACAAGAGATCTTGGGATAGTAAAATTAAACATGCATTATGGGTTGACAGAATAACAAAGACAACATCAAATGGAAGGAGTCCATTTGATTTAGTATATGTATTGGAGGCTAGGTTTATAGTGCACCTTAGACTTCCTACTTATGGAGCAGTTGAGGATGTTTCCACAGAGAAGGATGCAGTTCACAACAGGGTCAATCAGATCATTGAGTTAGATGAAATTAGACGAAAGGCTTATGATCAGAATTGTAGAAATCAGAGTAAGGTAAAGAAAGCTTACGAAATATCATCCAGACATAGGTATTTCATGATCAGGGATACATTTTTGTTATGGGATAAAGGCAGAGAGAAACTTGGAAAACATGGCAAGTTTGACATCTTGTGGTTGGGTCCATATTTGATTAGAGAAATAAAAGGGATTAATTCTTTTCATCTCAGTTGTTTGGATGGTGAGCCCATCAAAATTCCGTGGAATGGGAAGCAACTCAATCTCTTCTTCAGATGATGAGAAACTTGGTGTCCAAAGGGACACCCTCTATGACGTATCTCTAACCCTTTTCCGTGTCTTTCAATTTTGTATTATTTTATTCATTATGTTGATATGTACTTAGAATTATTTATGTATCATAGATTCATTTTGTAGCATGATGTTGCACTTTAGTTATTTCATTATGTAGATGTTGTTTATAATATTTTTTTATTTCATTATGTATATATGTATTCTTATGTTGGTTATTGGTGAGCACTCTGTTTTGTAGGTGCTGGATTCTCATATGCTCTCTGTCTCATGTGAGAAGATCGAACGCATGTCCCCATGTGGAGCCATATGTTGACCACCTATTCATATAGGGGGACAACTCCATGTTCCATGAAGAGGTGCATCATCAGATGCTCATTTGTCGAAGATTTTTTGGTTCTACAAGGCATTTTTCGCCCCATGACTTCTTTTTGTAAATGGAATTTATGCACCCCTGTGTGGGTTAATAATGTAATAGGTTTGCATTGGTCATAGTTAGGTCAGTTACCTTGGGATGGTTTCATTAGGATAGTTCCATTTAAAGAGGTCTTTTTGTCCTTAGGTTATCAATTGGGTTTTTCAGCCTTATTGATTTCCCTTGAGTTTTTCCCTCACACTTGCAATAATTCCTCCAAAGTGGTGAAGGGAGTTCTAATGAGCTTATCCTCTAGAAACTATTGTTTAGGGATGATGTAAATGACCATGTATGACATATTAGAATGTTTCGCAGAATTCCGACGAGTCTATATTAGTTTTTTTAATTAATTATTTTTTAATTAAATTTCCCTAGGTTTGGAGGTTTAATTATCTAATTAATTAATTATTTTTGAGAAAAAATTGTAAAAACTAGGTCCTTGGAATTTTGATAGGGGTATTTGTGCTCAAAAGAAATGTAATGAGACCCCCTACACCCTTGGACCAAGTTGCAGCTCATTCGTACAATGTTTGGTATGGATTCGTCCACCAGGAGTGTGAGTGAGTAAAAAACAACATTTTTAATTGCTAGGTCATGACATAGAAAAAATGTATTTTTTGTAGTAATGAGTTAAAAGGATGATGTAAAGCTGGAAAAAGAATAGAGAGAGGTTTCCTAACCTAAACCTACCCAACCTAACTTGATTTAACCTTTACACATGCCCTCACCCCCTTACTCACTCAAACCCTCACGCCCCCTAGGGGATTTACGCCCCCCTTGTTGATGAGATGTTGTAACTTAAGCCTAGAAGGGCTGGTGGAACCCTCTCTCATGTGGAATGTCTTCCCTTACCCTCCAAATCTCCTTCTATCCTAGCCCCACTCCCCTCCTTTCATTTATTCCCTTCCACTCCTTGCTAAAACCCTAAGTGGTGAGCCCTCCTAGGGAAGTTATGCCCCCCCTCATGGGAAAACTCTAGAAAATTATTTTTAAATGAGTTGGGGTGCCTTATCTCATGTGGCATGCATTTCCTAGCCTCCCAAATCCCTCTTTTCCTTATCCCAATGGCTCACAACCCTTCTATCTCATTGATCCATGTCTCAAACCCTAGATGGTGCACCCCCCCTCCTTGGGATGTCATCTTGTGTTTGGTGGTGGAAACATGGCATTGATCGAAGAGAGGTAGGTTTTCCTATCCAAGTATAAATAGATCCCTTTTCTCACTCCCTCTTCACCATACCTTGAGCTATTGTTATGCTACTTGATTTTCACCACTCTCTCTCTCTCTCTCTCTCTCTCTCTCTTGTCCATCTTTCATCCATTCTTTGTCTCTTAGGGTTTTGGAGTAAGTATTTCTCCAAGATCCTTTTTTGAGTAATAAAAGAGAAACTTTGGAGGATATTGGAAGAGCAACGAGTATTCTTTTTCTTGGTTACACATGAGGTAATATTGTGAATTTAGCATTATGGTTGCATAGTGTAGATTCTTGGGTAAAGTGTTTTACTTGGGTAGATCTAACAACAAGTATTCGTGTTAATATATATATTTGGGTTTGCTAATAGGGTGCAAGTACTTCACTTTTTTAGCATATTCAACCATATTATCTTCTTGTATGCATATTATCTTGTCAAGTTTTGCAGGTTTCGCTTCAAGGGTTTTATTGGGATTGCCTCAAGAAAGAGTCCTCCCTTAAAGCTTACACAAACTCCTTCTTTCTCACTCTTTACTCATTATTTTATTGTTGTTCAATCCATATAATATTTCATCTAGCCTAACATCCTATATTTTTCATTTTAATCCACTTTTATCATAATTTTTTTATGAGAACAATTTCTGCCCTAAAAACAAAAAAAAATCTTCACACTGTTGGTTGTGTGTAGCTTTTCCAGCAAGCATAGCTTGCTAGTTTTTGCAAGTTCTTAATAGGTTGAGGGGGTTATGCTACACAAAATCATCCACAAAACACTCCAATACCCTTCTTTTCAAGTGGGTGACAAATCTCAACCTCCCTCTTTCATTTTCTAGCTCTTTGTGCATAACTTCTTCACTTTTTAGTTGGTTTTACTAGCTCATAGCTTGGGAGGAGAATTGGTACAACCTACCTCCCACGTGTGAGCCTAGGGTTAGTTTGTTTCAAGTTCTTTCTCATTTCTAAATCATCTTCTAAGCCTAGGACGTGGGTTTAGTGAGCATCTTGTGGATAGTTGTTGTTGCTTACTCTCCTCCCAACCACTTTTGCATAAGAAAGGTTGGCTTGCTTCCATATTGTGCCATTGAGTGTTTTGTTTTTTGTATTTCTCTCTCTTTTCAAGTTATTTCTAGGTTTAATAATTGCCTACACATTGGGAGAGAAACCCCCAAAATTGTAAGGCTGGGATAAGTAATGTGTTGATGATATCTTAGTGCTTTGATGGTTAAAATATTGTAGATCTAGATCTCTTCACACATTAGTCCTTAGCTTAAGCCCTTGGGGCATAATAAACTTTCTTAATCTATTTGCATGTTTTAAGTCATCTTAAGATCTCTCTTGTTTTACATGCTACAATCCAACACACTAAAGGGTTAATGCTTTAATGGTATAGTAAATGGTTCTCTCTTTAATGTTGTTTCATCTTAAGGCAACTTGCCATCACTTAAGTTAATGTGTTGTTGGATATCTTGATAGTGTAGGCACACATATAAGTTTTCAAGCTTTCTCTCTCACACTTAATGCTTTCTCTCTTAATGCTTTAAATCATAAAATAAGTGGTAATAAGTGTGAGTTTCATTTTTTCTTTGGCAAGTTTCTTTTGCCCTTGTTCATTAGAATTTTTTCATAACAAGCTTTTCATGTTAATGGTTTAATAAATGGTGATGAACTAAATCGTTATTCAAATTGCTTTTACATGCTTTAAATGTGTTAAGGTGCTTTATTTTCATACTCAATAACACCATTTTTAATCTCATAAAAGTTTCGGTTTTGACATAAAATCACCATTTTAAGGCAACTAAAACTCATTAAAACACTCTCTAATACACCTAAAAGTCTAATCAATTGATATATATATATATATATATATATATATATATATATATATATATATATATATATATTTAATAGACTTAATAGGGTACCTTAAACCACCATATTCACCATTTAAAATGGGGATTGAGGAGGGCAATGACAGGTGCTAGGCTGGGGACGGTCTCACGGCGCGCGACGTCCTTTCCGTAAAAACTCAATTCTTAGGGTTGACCTGTGAAGCTAGGGTATGCCTCGTTGCCTCACTTCTTGAGCATGCAACAACTATTTGGCAATCGGGGGAGGAAGTTTTTGGGCATACACTTAGCTAGGGTATTAACAATCTTTCCAATCTTTAAAACCTTTAACTCACTAAGCAATTTAACAACCTTGGTTTAAATTGATACATCTTAAGGTTTAATACTTATAAGTGTAATATTCCAATCTCATCTATAAGTAATACTTTGTGGGTAATTAACTAAGTACCTTAACTATTCTTGAACACTTGTGTTTTCAAATCTTCATAATCTCTTTAAGTGTTTTTGTGGATTATAAGTGTTGATGTTTCCATTGAGGGGTAGCCCAATAGAGTAAGTGCTATTGGGGCATGCTTGCCTTTGTTATGATGATGCCTTGAATGCTTTGAACTCCTACACATAAAACACACATGGTTAGTTTGCTTCTTGTATAATTTTGTAAGTTTAGCATTCTATATTGATTGTGAATATCTAACATTCTTGTATAATTAAAAGTACATAATTACTTATTACCAATGCTATTTCTAACCTTTTAAAAATAATTATCAATTCTTCTCTTTTTTTTCATCTTTTTAACTTTTTGTCATTTATGTAAAAAAAAACATAAGAATTATAAGTAAAAAAAAATAATCACATAAATTTATATATATGAATCAGCAACATAAAACACAATAAAATTAAACTGCAAAACATACACAAACTAATAAAAAAAAATACATATAAAATAACAAATATTAATATACAAAGAAAACATAAATATTGGGAAACACTTCAAATACTCTATAATTGTAGAGATGATAATGTTTGAATTTTCTAATACACTTTGCTTCAATCTAAAGGATTTTGATTTAATTAGAATGTTCTCTTCATTCTATGACAATGATTTTTATTACATTGAAAAGGATTGAATGAATACTCATTTAAGAAAAAAGCTAAATCTCAATGATCTAATAGATTATGAACTTTGAAGATATATAAATAGATTTTAATTTACATTTCCACTTTATAGTGACAATTTATTTGTAGATATCCTCTAATAATTAAAAAAATTTAATTATTTATCCATTTCAAAAAACACGAACTTGTAATTAAGTACTTATATTAAATAAAAATATAATTTAAAGAACATACAAGATTACTTCATATGGATATGAATTCATTTGAAGCATAGACAGGGTTATTTCATAAGAATATCCTTTCCATTATCTTATAATGATAAAATTTAAATAAAAATACAATACACAACCATGTAAATAATTGCAGATCTTAAACTTTGGAATAAATATAAAAACACAATTATATGGATTTTAATAAAGATATATTTTCCATTGTCTTAGAACAATAAATTTGAAATACAAAAGCACAATTATATAAATAATTAAAATCCATGAAACTTTGTAAAAAAATACAAAGATATAATTAGATTAATAAATTACTGTCTGTTTGACACGTTTAGATGATTAGCAGAGATTTCATTTTAGTATTATTAATTAATTAGTATTAAACTGCATGCGGATGTGAAGCGAGCCATGGCAGACTTTTCATTTCTTCGATTTCTTCGATTTGTAGATATTACAGATTCTTCAATTTCTTCTCCCAATCCTATGATTGCATTCGTTGTTTCATCGAATCATAAGAAGTAGGTTGTGATATCTTCATCTTCCTTCATTTTTAGTTTTTCAAACTCACCTCTGTAAGTTTGAAGCTTTGCTGCTTTGACTTTTGAATCTCCTTCATAAATATTTCGAAGCTTGTCCCAAATCTCTTTAGCAGATTTACAATGTGCAACTTTGGTGAATATTGTATCACTGAGACCATTCAAAAGTGCATTTTTGTCTTTGGAATTATTCTCACCGAGTTTCACTGCTTTTTCATTTGTTGGTGGAACTGTTGGTGTTGTGTCTCCATCTACAATTGACTGCCAAACTTGAAATCCCTATGCATGTATATATGTATTCATCCTTATGCTCCAAAAAGAATACTTATGTCCATAAAACTATGGTATTCCATTTTTCTAAGAGTTGGCACTCTGCATGTTCTACCTTTTAGTGGTTAAACTGATTTCTGAAAGAACCTTCTCTGATACCAATTGTTGAATTACTGAGAGGGGGGCTGAATCCGTAATAGAGTAATTATAATCTTTTTTCTTCAAATTTTATATCAATGTAGAATTATTATCCAATAATGAGCATTAATAAATAAACAATCACACACATACACAGTACACCAGTGCCTCACATGCCTAGTTTTGGATTAGTCAAAAACACTAACTTGAAGTAATTATAACTTTGAACCTGTAATGTATAAAGATATGAAACTAATACACAATGTTATTCAATGTGTTTTATGCAATCCCTCCAAGTGTCACTACTTGGAACCTCTCATAAAAGGATTTATAGCAAAAATGACATACTTTTCTGAATTTTGACTTATTCTAGAGAACGACCTTGTAGAGCGTGCCCTGCACGAAATATTCGTTGAATTGATCTGAAAATGTTACAAAACATACTAAATACATTATCCTAACCAACACATTTGGTTTCTATGAATTGGGATATGTTATGAAGAATTTATGACATTTTTACCAGAAACACATGTTTTTGACTAGTTTTAGGACTAGCCACAAACCCTATTTGCCACGTAGTGTAACTCCAAAAATACAACGACCCACAAGCTGAATTTTTTACCACATATACTTGGGTATGTTTTCTCAATGAAAGATTAGTTTAACGGTATGAATCATTATAGAAAATGTTTTATAGCGAAAATGGTGAGATGACCTGTAAATAACATACCTTAGAAAGAACCATCAAAATAATTTATCCTTCCTTGCATTTTGGCCTTCTTTTCTTCACCTTCCCTCCGGAATTCATTTTAGATATCCTTGGTTACCTCAGACACCTATAGATATTAAATATGCTCAAGTGTGATTAAAATGAGAGATCTTTGCCTCTTATTTATACTCTCCAAATAGCTTCCTTAAAAACATCTTCTAAGTCACTTGGCCCACTTTCCTTATTTTAGGGTTAACCCACTTCTAATTTCTCCATTAAATTTATTATTGAAATAATTTATTTTGTATTCAATTTGAATTACAATACACTTATCACTTCACTTTATTATTTATCTTTTAAAAAATCTTAAACCACTTTGACTACTTTCACCTTTTGGGGCTTCTAGATGACATATGAGGGTCCTCCAACTTCCTAAGGCCATAAATCTCAAATCATGAGGATTTATGTGACATTCCACATACCACCAGAAATGGAATGACATATAATATCCATATAGAATAGTATTACCTTCAAATATAGAAAAAACAATATCGTTATTCATCAAACAAACTTGGGTCCATTACCCAAACTTGGGTTCTCCAACTTCACATGGTCATAACTCTCTAACCGTGAGGAGTTATGTGACATTCTACATACCACCAAAAATGGCATGACAAGAACTATCCATATAGGATATTTTCCCTAACAAATTCACTTTTCTTCATCTCATTATTCCACAATTAAGCATGGGTTATCTTACTTCGCAAAGCGTCTTCCTGTGAGGACTTTCACCATAAGGGGACCACTTTGGAGTTCATCCATATTTAATTCTTATCAACCATGAAAAAACAATAATGACTCATATTTACATCAAACAAT
>ML811600.1:144866-166543 GCA_009831015.1 Picea engelmannii | reverse complement strand
GTTGCATGTCCTCATGCAACCATGCATGGATCTTCTCAAGAAATTTTGGCATCTGAATGTTGGCTTTGAGTGATGATAATGAATGTTTTCCAGGATGGGATTTACATGAATAATAGTTGACATTTTTCTTATGGTTGGTTCTTGTGTGACAACCATGAATATAAAGAATGTTGGTTCTTGTGTTAACAACATTCATTTTTTTATTTGTTCTCTTGCTTTTATGATAATAATTTTCCCATATTCTTACTGGAAAATGTATGCTATCAATGTGCATAAGGAAAACATCACTGAGTATAAGAAAGCCATTTTTTTTTTGTATATGTGTGAATCATGCCAATATGTATATCAATGCTTATGAAGCAAAGTGCAACAAGGTATCGTTGGAAAAGAAATATTCATAAATGGTAAATGAGACAAAAAATGGAATGATGGTCCTAGAAAAATGGAGTGATGATAGTGAATAAAGTCCCCTATCAAAATGTTGGGCTCTAAAGATGTCTCAAAATATAACCTGCAAAAGGACAACAATCGTAACAAAAGGAACAACAATCGTTCTGTTCAAATGAATAGCAAAAGGAACAACAATCGTGACAAGGGAATGATAGTCGTTATATTGGGCCGAACTAATGTTGTATTAATTGAGTTGTAGTACTTGCCCCAACTATCTAATTTGTCAACCCGGGGTTCGTAAACTGACGAAGAACACACAAAGTATATGCAAGATTGAAGTGAGACTAATCTAATCGAATGTTTAAGCTACAACTGAAATTGAATCATTAATCTAACACATGACTGAATTAGAATCATTAATCTAACACGCGACTGAAATAGAATCATTAATCTAACACACGACTTGGAATTGAATTAATCTAGTTGTGTAAATGAAATTAAACTAGGAATGGGAAATTGCGTGAAGGAAATCAATCTAGAAATGGAGAACCACATGAAGGAAGAGCAGATACAACAAGTGAAGAGTTGAATGACATAACAACATATGAGAGCTCTCACCAATGAAGCAATCTTACATTAAATAATCAAATCAATCTTTATAACAAAATAGTGAAAGCATGAAAACCAAATCCATGAATCAAAGCTAAGAATCCCTTTCTCTTTTGACTCCTAATGACTACTCTAATTCTAATTACATCCTAATTGAATTCTCATGAAGAGAGAGCACTCTCTTTTATACATGAGAGCCTTGAAGATAAGATAACCATCTCATTATTACAGATCCACTTTTCTCTCAACCTATTTCCCATTATTACAAAATATAATCCCTTTAAATCCTCACACATATCTCTCAAATATCTTGGATAAAATATTCCAACCAATCTCCATGATCCTCTCCTTGTAATGGGCTTGAATTATCTCCTCAAATATTGAAATGTTGGAGGAAGTATTTGATAAGTCATTTTGAATTAATCCTTCTCATATTCCTACACATTACAAAGCTCACACATATTTGAGCTATATATGAAAACATGTTGATTTTCTAACATTTAATCACAAATTCCTTTTAAATACTAAAATGAATAAAGTGGAGAACAATAAGGTGAAACCCAAGTATATTTATGGAAATGATATTGTGAAAGGTTAATGGGGCGATGAAATGTGGAGAATGATGAAGGGAAAGATGGATGGAAATAGGACATTTCTGAGCCCCAACATACCCCCCAACTTAACTTGTTGCATGTCCTCATGCAACCAAGCATGGATCTTCTCAAGAAATTTTGGCATCTGAAAGTTGGCTTTGAGTGATGATAATGAATGTTTTCCAGGATGGGATTTACATGAATAACAATTGAATTTTTTCTTATTGTTGGTTCTTGTGTGACAACCATGAATATAAAGAATGTTGGTTCTTGTGTTAACAACATTCATTTCGTTATTTGTTCTCTTGCTTTTATGATAATATTTTGCCCATATTCTTACTGGAAAATGTATGTTATCAATGTGCATAAGGAAAACATCACTGAGTATAAGAAAGCCATTTTTTTTTTTTTGTATATGTGTGAATCATGCCAATATGTATATCAATACTTATGAAGCAAAGTGCAATAGGGTATCGTTGGAAAAGAAATGTTGGAAAAGAAATATTCATAAATGGTAAATGAGACGAAAAATGGAATGATGGTCGTGGGGAAATGGAGTGATGATAGTGAATAAAGTCCCCTACCCCGCAACTTAACTTGTTGCATGTCCTCATGCAACATGGCATAAGTCATAGAAGTGAAAAGGAAAGGGAACTGGGTGAGGGAGTTTTCCAAATTATTCATTGCTAGCAGTTGAGGAATTACATGATTAAAGTTTAGAAAAGAACATACCTCCACTTACCCAAAATGTTAATGAACTATGCAATAGGAATATGGTTGATGTGACTGCTAGAGCATGGAAGATATCACTGCTGCAGGATCATGTGAAAAGTGACTGTTGTTGTGGCGGCGACTGCTGTCTGCTGGATCAGAGAATGTGAAGTGGAGGAATTTGAACTGCTGCTGAATGAATCATGGAAAAGAGAAAGTGTGAAAGTGGAACTGTAGTACTCTCAAATAGCTGTAGTCATGCTGTTGTAACTACTAATAGAGTCATGAAAAGTGTATAGTCTTCACCCACTACAACCCGGTGGTACAATTCTAACCATGCGAATGAATGTGTTGATGTTGAGCATGAAAAGAAGTCAGTGGATTACTGACCAATGATGAATGTTGTTAACCAATGCGAGGCAACTCATCATTGATATCAATGAGTGCGAAGGTACCCGAGTACATCTTGTGAAGTGTGAATGAATGAGATGATGTCGAGCCACTTGCAAGATCTGACGATCAAGGGACATTGGTGTATTCCCATGATTGTCAGCGAGAGAACTTTCCATTAAGGCATGCAAGCCTCCAGGGACTCAAAATGGACTCTAGTCTATATCCCAGATAAAGTGTTGAGGTCAATGGGGCAAGACTTGTTGAAAGGTGGGCCTTAAGGAATCCCACATCAGTCAACGCGAGTTGTGATAAAAAGAGTGGTAGGACTATAAATGAAAAGATCTCAGTAGTAACAGTGTGTATGGCAAGGCAATGTAGTCATGGAAAGGGGGCAGGATAGTTTTATTGACAAGGAAAACTAAACTGAAAAAGAGATGTATGTGACTCAGAAAGATAGGCGTGTGCGAAGTCATGAAGGATAAGGTGACAGAAAGTGGACTTCAAGACAAGGATGACGAATAATATCAGAAGGAGAAGGGTGAGTGATCATGTCATGATACAGATGGTTTCTAAAAGATAAATCATGTGACATGTGTGATAGAAACTCAACTTCTTCAAGTTGTTAACAAAGCATGCTTTTTTGAGAAAAGTTTATGTGATTCTTGAAAGTCACTTCTACAATAAATTCAATCGTCTTTGAACCTGTAAAATATTAACACTAATCTGCAACAAATAGTGTGAGAATATCGAAAACATAAAGTGCATAAATTAATACTAGTGTTATAAACCAAATGAAAAAATGAAGTGAGTTTTTACCGGTTGGTGATAGCGCATTGTTGACAACCCTCTTCGTGATTTACCTGGTGAAGTGAATTTACGATAATTTTAGCATAAAAGCATGATCTCGATGATGTTTTCAGGAAATGTAAGAATCCATTTGCAAATTTTTATTTTTGTTTTATTTTTGATCAAAAACAAAAAAAGCAACAAAAAAATAATAATGCAAATTACAATCAGCAAAGTCCAAGCATTATCTCACCAGTCTTCAAATTATTGACTCAATCGCATTCGAACCATGAGCAATACATTAGCGTTCCTGTAGCCATACGACTCCAACTTGGAGAGACACCCTCGTTGTGATGTTTTAATACCCTTTATTCATAAAAATAAATGCAAGGATCTCACGTTCTCTTATAGGCTCCATGTCAAAACTGAGCATCAGTTACTGTTGTAGGAAAATCTCCCTACGGACAGGTAGATTGCCTCAAAGATCTAGACCCTAAACTCTAAGACAAAAAGCGCTTAACGTGGACACTGAATTCCTTTCAAATCTAGACAAACTAATGCATGAGGAGGAAGGAGAACAGAAGTACCTTTTTATCGACGTTTGTCCTTGTACGCTCCGATCTTTTGCTCCTTGATGAGCCCTGTAGACAAAACAACAGTACGACCACTTCCTACTCTATTGATATTAGCTCAAGATAGATCTATCTACTAATGATAAGTTCATGTAAGATCAGACACAAACTAGAAATAAACATGCCAAGAAAATTATATTAATGAGGACAAAAATTTGCTTATAGCCGTAGATGGATTGCAGCAGTTTCGCCAAGTCCTCCTTGTCTACCCCTTGCTCAAAAGATCCATGATCCGACTGATGATAGCTTCATTGATTTCTCCCTATGAGATCATAGGTCTCTTGCTTCCAAAATATCTCTGTTCTAGCACCACTTATAAGATCATAAGTTTGGTGTGATTCTCCTTTTCAAGTCCTCTTTCACCATTAGAAAGCTTGCTTATATAGCCTTGGAGAGGCTTTAACCACTTGAGATATCCTTGGGGAAGTTGAGGATTTTCCTCCTTTAGTTGAGGATCTGCACTAAGATCATGGCTGGACTAGGGATTCGAGTTCAACTGCCTTCCAAGAATGAAATCATCCTTCCCCCATTCATCTCAACAACTTAACTACTACCCAAAATAGGTAGCGCTCCCTCAAAAGGACCATCAGAGTATTGTAGTGCTCCCTGGTAGGCTTTAGGGGGGTGCCAGTGCTCTCAAAATCCATAGCGCTCCATCAAAAGGGCCATAGGATATTTATAACGCTCCCAGACAATGTAAGGGGGAGTGTCGACACTCCCAGAAGAGGTATAGGGGAGCGCTCTCCTTCAAAAGCTCAGTTTTTGAGGTGATTTCAGATGGAAAAGGGTTTGTAAGCCTGCTGACTCATTTCTCCTCTTCCAAATCAAATGTTTGAGGTGTTTCAAGTGTCCTTCTCATGTCGTTATAGGCATGACATAGGCATCATGGCAGTATGCTTCCCTGACACTTGCGACACTTGTGAGAAAAATGTGACACTTGTGACCTTTGTAATGACGACACTTGTGACACTATCGAAGTGAGTAATTTTGACGTGTAACAGATTTCCCCCCAAAGTATGAAGTTAGAAGACAGGAACTGATAACTGAAATGCTTTGTATACTTTCAAGCAAGGGTATAGACACATAGAACCCGACAGAAGCTGCACACAAACATACAACAAATATTATGACATGTTTCAAACCCAAGGCAGGCATACCTATGCTTGGGTGATCAAGACTTGCAAGATATGGCCACCATAAAATACACTGTGGATCCATAATTGTATTGATAAATAGGTATAGCCACTGAAAATACATTGTGGATCTATACTCTCATGACCTGAACTGATCGTAGCCACAGAGAATACACAGTGGATATACGATATGACAAGACATAGCCACGACCAATACAAAGTGGATCTATGTAACAGTATATGTGTCATTGTTCAAAAGAAACTCCATCGCAACCTGGGCAAAGTACATATCAAAGTGATCACTCAACCCAGGGTCTTCTTACCGATCCCGATGTGGTACGAATATAACCATGCAAATAGATGTCCGGATGTCAAACATGGCAGAAACCACTTGATTACCGGTCAATGATGTAAATCGTTAACAAGCACAAGGGAAATCACCATTAATGTCAATGATTCCCAAGGTACCCTAGTACATTCCAACGAATGTGAATGAATGAGCTGGAGTCAAACATCCATGGAATCATTCAATCAGAGGTCAATGATGTAAACCCAATGTCGAATGTGAGGAGGCCTGCCATTGAGGCATGCAGGTTGCAAAGTACTAACTGGTTTCTAAGTCTAATTCATGGATAATGTGTTGAAATCGACAGGAATAGGCTCGTCGAAGGAGGGCCTTGATGTATCCCCCATCAACGACATGAAACAAACACATATATGTAATTGGTAGATCAAATGAACATGGACTGACATGGGTATTGAGACAAGATATTTGTGATGGCTGAATCTCGAGGCAGATACTTCCCTTGAACGTTGAGGCACAACAACAGAAACATGACATGGACCAAAACTTGATGATGCAGTGGATGCTGTGACTTACGTCAGGTGACCCAAAGGAGTGAAAGAAACTCAAAGGATTGGCTCAGTGCAGAGGTTCAACGGATTATAATGCGTGCAAATGACAAAGTACCGTGTTCAAGGGAGACTCTAGGAGTTACTTGGTAATGTTCTCACAAAACTGCTTGGCTTGCTTCTTTCAATTTTTCCCCCATCCAGATAGACGAGTACCTCTTTTTAATTTAACAAGCTTGAGGAGGATAACACATGCTCGATATAACTCAGCTTCTGTAAGTTCCACTTCCTTTGTTTAATGAACTGGAAGAAGTAAGGGTCCGATCCCGTATGGGCCTATCGATGTGTGTTTTAGCGAGTCCAAACATAGAAAACTCGAAGGTTTTTCAGGATTATAGAGTTTGGAAAAACACTTAAAAGAGAACTCTCTCAGTTCCTTTTTCGTACAGTAGTCTAACGAGACTGAAAAAGAGATAAACTATCACTTGAAAGACGCCCTTTCGAACCTTTTAACGAGTGTGAAAGGAAGCAAGGTCACTCGACAATATTTTCATATTTAGAGAGTTTGAAAAGAGTTGAAAGATGACTCCATGGGGGTTCCTTTTTCGTGTGTCCATGCGGGTCCAAAAAAGATATAAAAGTTTACTCGGATGCATTCTCATGTATTTACGAGCACGAGAAAGAACAAAGACTAAGCTCGGTACTCTGCCCCCAGCTTGAAAGCTAGTTACTTGACTCCAGAATGATCATCAAAGGATGGAGACATGCCCCCCAAGCTTCAATTCATTCACCGACTTTGAGGTTGTCACCAATTTCTGTGCTAGATGGAGAAAAAGGATACAGGTGGATGAAATGAAGGTTAAAAAACGAGACCTAACGAAAGACTCGACTCAACATCTACGAGATCTGGTGAAAGACTTAACTTGAAGGGAGAGGTGATTGTTTCATTTTTTAACGAGCTTGCTACAGAGAAGAAAACTATGCTCAAAGCCTCTGTTTCATTTTTTAACGAGCTTGCCATAGAGAAGAGAAACTATGCTCGTGGTTTCATCCGGATCATAGCTTCCAAGAGGATAATTCTCTGGAAGGGTACCATGTCAATGGATAAAACGTGGTCATGGATTCCAGGAGATCTTCGTTGGATGGAAGATAATCACTCGAGAAAGGACACATGTCAAGGGTCGTGATAGGAGTAAGGAGATCAGGCTCTGATAATCCTACCGAAGAGATCACCATGTCAACTACCGGATCCAAATCATCGAAAGTTGAGGTCATGGGAGACAATGCCACATAATTGACATGCGGCGGGGTTGATATTGTTTGCATATAAGAACCACTTAGGGAGGTAACCCAGTCGGGGATGATGAATGAAAGTTGATCAATAGTCACAATTCTTCCATCGTGAGGGAAATATATCACACGGAAAAGGGTGGATACAAGAGCTTTCATACCATACACATAATCCTGGCTAAGGAGTAAAGCGAAATCCAAGGGGTCTCGGACTACCATGACATCGATAAAGACAGTTTTCCCTCCCAAAGTTACAGGAAACTGAGGAAGGATCCCTAAAGGTTGACTAGTTCTTCTGTTAAAAGCTAACAAATTCTGTGTAACCGGTGCAAGTTGCGGACAACCCAAAGCGTACCAAGCAATAAAAGACAAAATACTAATGGACGCACCTTCATCTATCAGCATTTGAGGAACATCCTGACCACGAACCTGTACTGTAATCTGGAAATAAATGTGAGAGGGAAGACGAGGTCCAGTTAGCACACCCCAATCAAAAAGGATGGCTTCAATACTTGGAGGGGGTTTCGTAGGAGAAGGAGGAATGCCCCCTGGTATGGTAGAGTCTGTATTAATGAGAAAAACATGGGCAATATCGGGTGTAATCTCTAGAAGGAGAGTAGGATCGATCGATGATTGGATCGGATCAACCAATGGTGGACTTGGATAGATCACTCTAGCACTCTTCAGAGGAAGAGTAGGACTGACCGAGGAAGGGACTGGATCAGTCACTTTGACATTCCTCAATGGAGGAATGGGATCGACCGATGGTGAAACTGGATCGACCACTTTGGCACTCTTCAGAGGAAGAGTGGGACTAACCGAGGAAGGGACTGGATCAGTCACTTTGACATTCCTCAATGGAGGAATGGGATCGATCGATGGCGAAACTGGATCGACCACTGGTGGACTTGGAGAGACCACTTTGGCACTCTTCAGAGGAAAAGTGGGACTGACCGAGGAAGGGAATGGGTCAGTCACTTTGACATTCCTCAATGGAGGAATGGGATCGACCGATGGAAAAACTGGATCGACCACTTTGGAACTCTTCAGAGGAAGAGTGGGATTGACCGAGGAAGGGACTGGATCAGTCACTTTGACATTCCACAATGGAGGAATGGGATGGACCGATGGTGAAACTAGATCGACCACTTTGGTGTCACTCTTTTGATGAAGAGCGGGGCTGATTGATGATGGAACTGGATCAACTACTTGGGTTCGTGGTTCAATTGAGGAGGAAATTAGATTGACCACCTGATCAACCGGAATAACCGGGGATGGAACCGGATTGACCAGTCCATCAACCAATGATGGGTCGGAGGAAATCTTATGATAACCTTTTGGAAGTTGAATTTTTTCCAAAAGAGAAGAAGCCTCGTCCATGCGAGGACAAAGGTGAGAGTAATGATTACCTTTACATAACATGCAAGGGAACTTGACAGTTTTCTTCTTCTTACCAACCTTAATGTCACTAGTTGACGGGGTATCATCGACATGACCGACAGAGGTCGATGACGTGGGGGACCACATTTCTAAGACCTGGGTAAGACTGGGGCAATCCCTCAGAAAGTGGTTACCCTTACAAAGGCTGCAAGGGAATTTGGGTTTTGGATTCTTCATTTTAATCTTGTTGACCTCATCAACACTCCCAATACTATTAGCAATAACTAGTTTCTTAGAGCCAACATCTGATGTTGTTGGGGTCTTGGTCCTTTTCGGTCTCTTCTTCTTCTTCTCTTTCAGTTTCTTCTTCTTATGATCAACCTGGCTACTTGATTTAGAGCTTTCACTAGGCAAAGAAGGAGAAATGGACGGAGACTTAATGGGCGAAGGAGGTGAAAAGTCGATGTGAGGTTGATGTGTGGGTGGTGTACCGACATCTAAAGTATTAGGTGCAACTGAAACATTGGGAGGATTCAGGATCACCAGAGTGAGGAACAACCAAACTGGTAATCCAATAGTGAGTCCTGGAAGACTCAGTGTGGCAACATATGGAGGACCAAAGTTTCCAAACGAAGGAAAGGTATAAGGTTCCCCAGGAGAAGGGGTTCCTCCATTTGTACTCCCAATATTCGATGCCATTAAAACTGACTCGACCTAAGGTCCACTAAGTAAAACAAACAACACATGTTAAGAATCTGAGAATCAATCAATCAAACAAACCTTCCTTTGATGAAACCACTAGTTGGTGATGAAATACAATGTCGTGAGATCAAAATAGGAAGGGGAGGGGATAGAGCGGGTGGATAAGTTACGTTGGCGACCTGCTTAATGGACTTACGCCTTGGTGAAAGATTCCACGCAGTAATTGTGGATTTAGACTCCAAGGAGCCCGAGTGATTTTGACCAACGTCTGTTCCAGGTACCGTGAAGACTTTCCGCTTCACAGTCACCTTGTGTAAGAACTTAGAAAGATAGGCCACTAAGGTTACCACAAACAACAATAAAGATTGGGGGGACAGTCGACAGTCTGATCCACATGCAAGGACAGGGTATCTAGCCCGAAATCAACTCAAAAGGCTTCCACTCATCATTGTGGGTATACCTTTGAGTGATCCCCGTAATACGTGCAATATCTACACTAATATCAACAAAGCAGGGTGAGTAACTCTGCCAATATCAATGCGACCTCGTGCTTGACCCTTGTGTGAGAATGGCTTCCGAGGACAAGATGTTGCAAATGGAATTTAACACTCCTTAACACAAGATTTTGTTGTGTGTTTGATAGCTTTGGAAAGTTATCCTTTCAACCTATTCCAAATCCCTACACCTTAAACTAATGTAGGTTTGCTAACAAAGATGTAAAAAGTCTGATAAATTTTAGTTAAGCGTTGATTTTAATGGTTGTTGTTTACTCAAAGGGTGTACGAAAGTGAAAATGATGGAATGATGACTCAATTCCCAAAAATATGCATGAAATATGATAAGCAATCGTTTCTTTTCAATGAACACCTATTTAAGGGAAAGAGGAAGAGTCGTTTTCACTATCAAACACTTGATAAGGAATGCCCTCAAAAAATTTATTCTCAATCAAATCCAATATGATGCTACAACATTTTAGAAATGCAAACTAATATGAAAACTAATCATTAAGATGTACTTTTTTCATTTGTATGCGATGATCAATTCAATGCAAAATTTCTCCTGCCAACTACCCTTTCAGATCAAGGAGATTCAGACAAGAAAATGCAGATTTCGCACAAACAACACACCCTTTTGCAATCAAACAAGAGAAAGAAAACCAAAAACGCAAAAGGAAGGAGAAAGAGATTGGATCAGATGACCTCAAATAACCAAATGAGAAGAGTTACAGACTTGAGATGTCCTTCACTAGAGTTCTCGCTCCGTCAGATAGGAGAGAAGAAAGGAGAGGATTGATTTCAAGCTTTCAACAGCAAAAACTCAAAAATAATGAAGAAGGGCATAAAATCTGAACAACGAGGTGTTTACTTCTCAGGAGGAAGCATGTCAAAGGTCAAAAGAAGAATGATTGAATCACAAAACAACTCAACAAGTCAAAAAACAGGGTTTGGACCTCCAAAATTTGAAATTTTTGAAGAGATTTTGGGCAAAAGAGGGTTGGCGCTCTGGTATAATGGCCACCAGAGCGTTATAAAGCCCTGTCCAATAGCTTAAGGGAGTTCTAGCACTCTTCTAACAAGGCAGGGGAGCGTTGGAGTCCTAAATCTCAGAAAAAAGTCCAAAAAACCCAAAATTTCAATGGAGTTTTTGCAATCAAGCTGAGTGTGATTGAGTGAAGAGTCAATCAGCAAATGCAATTAGATAAATGGGGTGAACAAGGTCTGAAAACAAAATTTAAGACAAGTTCTATGAGGAAAGACAAAACTAAGAAATTTTTTATTCTTCCCCAGTGGAGTCGCCAGTTTCTGTTGTAGGAAAATCTCCCTGTGGACAAGTAGATTGCCTCAAAGAGCTAGACCCTAAACTCTAAGACAGAAAGTGCTTAACATGGACACTGACTTCCTTTCAAATCTAGACAAACTAATTCATTAGGAGGAAGGAGAACAAAAGTACCTTTTTATCGACATTTGTCCCTGCACGCTCCGAGTTGAGCTCCGATCTTTCGCTCCTCGATGAGCCCTGTAGACAAAACAACAATATGACAATTTCCTACTCTATTGATATTAGCTCGAGATAGATCTATATACTAACGATAAGTTCATGTAATATCAAACACAAACTAGAAAGAAACATGCCAAGCAAATTATATTAATGAGGACAAAAGTTTGCTTATAGTCGTAGATGGATTGCAGCAGTTTCGCCAAGTCCTCCTTGTCTACCCCTTGCTCAAAAGATCCATGATCCGACTGATGATAGCTTCACTGATTGCTCCCTATGAGATCATAGGTCTCTTGCTTCCAAAATATCTCTGTTCCAACACCACTTATAAGATCATAAGTTTGGTGTGATTCTCCTTTTCTAGTCCTCTTTCACCATTAGAAAGATTGCTTATATATCCTTGGAGAGGCTTTAACCACTTGAGATATCCTTGGGGAAGTTGAGGATTTTCCTCCTTCAGTTGAGGATCTGCCCTAAGATCATGGCTGGACTAGGGATTCGAGCTCAATTTCCTTCCAAGAATGAAAGGATACTTCCCCCATTCATCTCAACAACTTAACTACTGCCCAGAATAGGTAGCGCTCCCTCAAAAGGACCATCAGAGCGTTGTAGCGCTCCCTAGTAGGCTTTAGGGGGGCACCAACGCTCTCAAAATCCATAATGCTCCCTCAAAAGGGCTAGAGGAGCTTTATAATTCTCCCAGACAGTGTAAGGGGGAGCGTTGACGCTCCCATAAGAGGAATAGGGGAGCGCTCTCCTTCAAAAGCTCAGTTTTTGAGGTGCTTTCAGATGACAAAGGGTTTGTAAGCCTGCTTACTCATTTCTCCTCTTCCAAATCAAATGTTTGAGGTGTTTCAAGTGTCCTTCTCATGTTGTTATAGGCATGACATAGGCATCATGGCAGTATGCTTCCTTGACACTTGCGACACTTGTGAGAAAAATGCGGCACTTGTGACCTTTGTAATGACGACACTTGCGACACTATCGAAGTGAGTAATTTTGACGTGTAACAGTTACTGTTTCCATTTTTGCAAGATCTCGTTCTATTAAGTGAGAAGTATCACTACAAAGCTAAGTAGTCAAAACTTCAAGAAAGTTATGCAGCTGCGAGGCTTGTGTTTTATTGATCCATCCGATCATTTTCAACAATATTGGATATATAAAAGCAAATGTATACTGAATATTACTCCGAATATTTGCAACAAAGATGATGTGAAGCACACTCTGCAATTTGATGACACTTGATTTTTTTTATTTTATTTTCAGTTTCTATTTGACATGGGGCAAGATTGACATAATGTTTATGTAAAACAATAGCGAACCCTGTCATGTATAGCGATAGTTTGGTAGTGTTCTTGTTGCGCACATTCATTGAACAACTGATTTTCAGAGTGTTGCGTTTTTAATTTATTCTTGAAGTAACTCATGGTCTTCTAATTATTGATTTTATTTGAATGCTCGAACTATCTTCGACAACATGATACTTGGCCACTCCTAAATTTTCTATCAGTTTTCATCACACATAGAGCTTGAAGTAGATTTGTTCTTCCAAGCTTTGTTGTAAATGACTTCTGTGAAGAAAACAAGATCTGGTATATGCATATTAAAGTGGCCATGGAGATCCTGAAATTAAGAGCCCCATTGTCTCATAAAGAAGAGCAACACCACCACTTGGCCCAATACCCTCTTCTACTGTTGTGTCAAACATATTAGCTTCAACCATTTTAATGGACATAGTCGACATAGAACCAGGTAAACTTTTTCCAAAGATATCTATAATGAAACGAATCAAACTTTAAATATGATGCATCACAGTAAATATAGAATTGAAATTGGGGCGTTCTCCCAGCATGGATATCCTTTAGATTATAAGCACTTTGCTTTAAAATATATGGCAGGGAACGAAATGACTCCACCAGCATCCATGACAAATTTTGGCAAATGATAGCACCAATAGTGGGGCAGTCTATATGTTGTAAACACGACACTCTGTTTTTCTGACAATCAAAACACAAAGATCCACCCATATGAACATGGAAATCACCACAACCATGCTCTCCATTTTGCAAATTCTCTTTGACTGGTCTATTCTGTTGAAACCTGCCCACATACCAATGTTAGAAATCATAGTTTATGAAACAGAATGAGGAAAATAAGAGAAAAATGAGAACAATCTTCAATGACATTTTGGAGAGACATGTTCTAGCTAGCTTCCAATAGACCCACAACTTTCAATGTGGCAAAGGATGCATTCTCACAACAAGATAGAATTATTAGGGTGCCTGAACACATCTCCATGGACCACGTGGAAAATTGACGTTGGAATGTTTAAAGGCACAATATGTAAATGACCACGTTTGTGAGTCATGTAGCCAAATATTGACAGTTAAAATCCATGAACGAATTTTTCGAGAGCATATCTGGAGAGAATCACACCCAACTTATTCGGGAATTTTGTTTGGCTAACTTTTTAGGGTAAACCTATGCATCTCTATCAGGTCTTTCTGGCCAAAATATTGAATGTGGTGAGACCCCCAAACAGTGGCTCGAGTCCACCTTAGCCTCCCCAAAATTTGGACGGAGCTTCGTATTGCTTGAATTCTTGGAGCGAACTACAGTCAGTCTTTTGGCACTATCAATGGCGTTGGACCCAGACAGGTAGAGATGTAGGTTGGCATACGCCTTCAAATACTTTTAGCAGCGTTAACTCCAGGCATCTACAAGATTAAAGGACGAGGGAAAAGCCGAGTCGGAGTGACGTGGATTCATGAATGTTGGCATGGGTGAGGAAAATTGAGTCATTGCAAGGAGAGATTGCTTCGCTTAGAGATGAGAAAAGTTTCTTTTCTCTGAGACTCGACATGACAACTGAGTTTTCTAGAGATATATCATAAGACTATTTGTAGAAATATTGGAGAGTGTTGGATCTAGAGAGTCAGTCATTAGAGATGCATGCAGAGTTGGTCACAGTAATGATAACATATGGTGAAGCAATTGTGCAACTGAATAAGATCAGAAAAGAAATGAATACATTATTAAATGATTCACAGCAAATCCGAGGAGATAAGGAGGCTTTGAATCAAGAATTGATGACACATATCTCTGAACTTGAAGGAAATTTACTGTTAACGAGGGAGCAATCTGCTTCCATGGAAGAAAATATAATAGTATTTTTTTTAGAACTAGAATTTAGATGATGTAACTAGAGAAAAAAAAATAGTCAAGTCTTTGATATACGGAGTCAGCATGCGACCATGGCAAAGGAGAGCAAGAGTGAGGAAAATGATATGTATTCTATTGTGGTTCGATGGTGGGTAGATTGTTTCTTAGGCTTGGCGAGTTCTCTAGGTCGTTGGCCTGGATAGATTGCTTGGCTATTATTTTTAGGATTAGTTATTATTATTATTTTATTTTAATATTATATTTTATTTTAATTTTTTTTTTTACTTAGTGTTTTATCTTTTTGATCTGCAGATGGAAGATGCCCAAACATGTTTTTTTTTATTTTTTTTTATTATGTTTTCAAAATAAAAATTTATTTTGCAAGTTTATTAAAAAAAAATTAGTAAATGGAAACAGTTCGTAGGCGGAAAAATGGATTAGGCAATTTTTCAATTCGTCAATCAATTGATATTCCCGAAACCAACCAATCAGTCATCCTATTTTTTGATCCTCGTGATCACACGAAGCGCGGAGGAGAGCATACTTATTCTAGCAAAAATAAAAAATAAAAACTTGAAAATAAAACCCTACCTACACTACGCTAATTAGAAATGAGAGATTATTTATGTATAATCAAACAACCAATGCAGCCATGCACGTAATAGTAATAAAAATATGTTATCTTTCAATTTCACAATTGACAGTTGGGAATATATATGGACGTAGGAAATTAGTTTCCGAAGTTCTAAATTAACAAAATAAAAAGGAAAACTAAGTGAAACTAACCTAGTACTTGCTTGAAACCAACGTTTGATCGGGATTTCATAGGCGTAATTTGTCTTACTCAGATCATGTTGCAGCTCCTTGTTGTCCTCCTCGACCTCTTGCGCGCCTAATGGTTCTTCATTAAATATGCAAGGTTCTCTGTATGTTGATTCTTCATTCACCTCAGGAGGAGTGAATAAGCTTTCGGCTGCTGTCAATATCTCTTCTTCCAGAGAAGAGGAGACCCTGAATTTTGCTAGGATCTACATAAGTTGTTCCAAGCTTAAATTCATTGTTAAATCATGTTGAAAAAAAAAAGAATTCTTACAGCACCCAAAACTGAAATCTGAATGAAAAAAACTTGAATAAAAACACTCTTATTGAAATGGGGAAAAAAAATTACTCTTCACAGTTGCGGAAATTAAAATGTTCCTGATAGTCGGTAGGGATAGTGAGGAATCTACACTGAAGCAACTCTATGACCCTTAGAACCAACACATGTAGATCACACTCGCATAAATTTAAACTAATTTTGCGGAAATTGAAATTTGCAAAAATTGAAATTACTTCTACCTAGTTGGTAGGGAGAACCTGTGGAGTCTCCTCTCACGAGCTTCTATGTCCCCTTACCAACATGTCTAGATCACACTTGCAGACATTGAAATGTATCTTGCAGAAATTGAAATTTGCAGAAATTGAAATTACTTCTACCTAGTTGTTAGGGAGAACATGAGGAGTCTCCTGTCACGAGCTTCTATGACCCCTTACCAACATGTTTAGATCATACTTACATGAATTAAAATGAAAAATAAACTAATACCTCAATCCATCGTACTTCCTCGACAACGACGCCAAAATGTTGGGCTCTAAAGATGTCTCAAAATATAACCTGCAAAGGGACAACAATCGTAACAAAAGGAACAACAATCGTTCCATTCAAATGAAAAACAAAAGGAACAACAGTCGTGACAAGGGAACGATAGTTTTTATATTGGGCCGAACTAATGTTTTATTAATTGAGTTGTAGTACTTTCCCAACTATCTAATTTGTCAACCCGAGGTTCGTAAACTGACGAAGCACATGCAAAGTATATGCAAGATTGAAGTGAGACTAATCTAATTGAATGTTTAAGCTACAACTAAAATTGAATCATTAATATAACATGACCAAATTAGAATCATTAATCTAACACATGATTGAAATAAAATCATTAATCTAACACACGACTTGGAATTGAATTAATCTAGTTGCGTAAATGAAATTAAACTAGGAATGGGAAATTGCGTGAAGGAAATTAATCTAGAAATGGAGAACCACATGAAGGAAGAACATATACAACAAGTGAAGAGTTGAATGGCATAACAACATATGAGAGCTCTCACCAATGAAGCAATCTTACATTCAATAATCAAATCAATCTTTATAACAAAATAATGAAAGCATGAAAACCAAATCCATGAATCAAAGCTAAGAATCCCTTTCTCTTTCGAATCCTAATGACTACTCTAATTCTAATTAGATCCTAATTGAATTCTCATGAAGAGAGAGCACTCTCTTTTATACATGAGAGCCTTGAATATAAGATAACCATCTCATTATTACAATTCCACTTTTCTCTCAACCCATTTCCCATTATTACAAAATATAATCCCTTTAAATCCTCACACATATCTCTCATATATCTTGGATAAGATATTCCAACCAAATCTCCATGATCCTCTCCTTGGAATGGGCTTGAATTATCTCGTCAAATATTGAAATGGTGGAGGAAGTATTCGAGAAGTCCTTTTGAATTAATCCTTCTCATATTCCCACACATTACAAAGCTCACACATATTTGAGATATATATGAAAACATGTTGATTTTCTAACATTTAATCACAAATTCCTTTTAAATACTAAAATGAATAAAGTGGAGAATAATAAGGTGAAACCCAAGTATATTTATGGAAATGATATTGTGAAAGGTTAATGGGGCGATGAAATGTGGAGAATGATGAAGGGAAAGATGGATGGAAATAGGACATTTCTGAGCCCCAAAACCTATAAATGGGGGATAACATTTGGCTCCTACTCGAGGACATGTACTTTCTGTAGAGTGCATGAGAACCTCAACATCTCTTGTTAAGACCTGTTCCTATACACACTAAAACAAAAAATTATGAAATCCAGGGTGGTTCACTCACCCTTTGTCCATATGATAAAAAATCTATAATTTCAACTAGTCTTTAAAAGAAAATTTTGCATTTTTTCAAAAATTTATGACTAACATATAATATGATAAAGTCAAATGATGTAAAACGACTATGCAATAATTCAAGTTGAAGAAAATGAAAATCATATATGACATGCAAACATAAGTAAATGAAATTAAACTATCATGAACAAGCAAATGCAAATGCAAGGGAAAGAAAATGACCTACCTGCTTACTTGGGGCCTAGGCCCTAAAGAAGTCAAGTTCCTTTAACATAGGGTTAGAGAAGAGACCCATCAACTGGTAATGGCATATTTCTCGCATCCATGGAATACAAGTAGTATTTTCCTTTCTCAGACCTCTTCTTGACGATATAATATTCGAGCCATAACACATCATTCCTATGATCATACTTGGGTTCACCCCTCTTTTTGTTCCAATTTGTTATGGGATTAATCGATAAATGCAGACATAAACAGATCTCCCTAGATCAACCAGGATCTAGAACAAAACATAACAGAACATGACACTTTCCCTAGGTTTTAGCCATTGAGTTCACTATTTAACAAGAGATGGGCAACATACCGTTTAAATATCTCTTCCTCTTTCTGTTGTCTTCCTATCTCAACTCCGGTGCTCTTGTGATATTGAATCTGCAAGGGAACACAAACCAACCAAAGTGAAAGAAACACAATGTACTCAACAAGAACTTATGCATGTGATCAAGTAATCATACAATAAAACGAGAATAGTTTTATGGGAAAGAAACATATTGTTGTATCATATTAAATGAAAGTGGAGATTACAACCAAAATCCTTGATGTCATAAGGTCCCTTCCGATAGCCCTTTTCTCCAACACACACACTTGATCCAACCTTGAATGAAGAATATCCACAATGATCCAGAATGGTCCAGGGTCTTCATTTCCATCATCTCTAAGTATGAATCTGAGCATGTGATTACAGTTGTTGAAGTTGAAGATGGTAGAAACCACTTGATTACCATTCGATGATGAAAACCATTAACAAGTGCTAGGGAAATCACCATTGATGTCAATGAATCCCAAGGTAATCTAGTACAATCCAACGAATGCGAATACATGAGTTGAAGTCGAACACTCGATGGACTCTCTGTTGGAACAGGAGAAGACCCAGGGTTCAGCTCCAAGAGTGCACCAATAAGCCCTAACTACTGGTCCTTTCGGCTACACATGTGAAGCAAATGCAGTCTCACCCGAAGCAACTATGGGGGGGTTGCAGGACATAGATGTCTACAACCAAGGGAGTTATCAAGTGGATCTAATACTAGAACAATACAACATGCATATATCACTTATCAACTTAGATCTATTCCATACATCTTATCAGATCTATCACAATATTGCAATAACAATGTATCAAATGGAAAGAACAGAGAATCAATCAAACATAACACCAAAATATACGTGTTTCACCCTCTCTCTAGGGATACATCCACATAACTGTGTCTTATGATATATTAAGATGAAAGCATACAGTTCTGATCTGCACTCTTAGCCAAGAGATCCTATCTCTTTCTCTCTTGATCTCTTCCCTTCCTGCACACCCAACTACAGGACTTGATCTTCACACCCAGATGAAGATCTTACAATACCAGAAGGCTCACACTCTTATCACTTCTATATCCCACAATACTTTCTTACTTGATAACAATAACAATCACAATCCCAACAATCATCTTACCAACCCAATCCAGGTCCTCTTGAAATTTATTTATACTTTAAAATAGCTCACCGACATCCTTAGGCTGAATCCTAAGTGTCAAAACCCTAGATATCAAAACCCTAGGTGTCTAAAACCCTAGGTCACTTGACCCACATTTTCAGGGCTTCACCAGCTTGTCTTTCCTTCCTTCTCATGCGATTCTCCAAAGAATATAATGGTGGTTTTTTTCGCTTGCTGAGTTTTCCATGACCTGTCTTCCTTACTAACCTGTCATCCTCGATCTCCTCGTCTAACAACTTGATTTCTCGGCTTCGCTCCATATTTTCTTCTCTTTTGCTCACTTCAACCCAGTAACAGTCTCTGTGTCTTTTGCGAAGTTTGCATTCTGCCTTTTCTTCCTTTTTCTTTACTTAATTCCATAACCAAGGGCCAATAGGCCCCCAACACTCACGTGTGACTCGTCCCAAGGCACTTCAGATATGATCTTGTTGTTTTACTTCGAATTCAGACTGCACAATGTAGCCTCTTCCTTCTGTTCTATGCCTCCTCTCCTTCCTTGTGTAGACTATATTTTCTGTGTTTGGTACTCAATTTCAATTGCACCTGGTACCTAGACCCTTTTTCTTATGCTTTTACTTAGAGCTGTGAGGCAGTTGGTTGTCATAGTACAACTTCAACTGACTCTCATTCACTAATCCTTCCTTCCATTCTCCCTTCAAAGTCTTCAACTGTGAAACTCCTCCTTCTGTAACATAGGCGATCTCATATGGCCCAAGCCAATGCATTCTGAACTTCCCAGGATGCTTGATGAACTTACTGTCATATACCAACACTAGATCATCTTGCTTGAATATCTTCCTCTTGATATGCCTTTCATGATAGGCCTTCTCTCTTTCTTTCTGTACCTGCTGGTGGAATCCTACAATAAATATGTCTTCTTCAAGTTTTACCAACTACGCAATCCTCTCTTGAACATCGCCAATGTCGTCCATATCTGTAAAGGCAACGATTCTTAGGCTTGGCACCAGGTATTCCATTGGCACAACAACTTCGAGACCATAAACCAACTTGAAGGGGGTTTGCATTGTTAACTTCTTGCAAGTGGTTCTATAGTCCCAAAGTACTGAAGGTACTCTTAAATCCCAATCATCCCTATTCACACTGCAAATATTCGTTAGCGTTGTCTCCAAGATCTTTTTGAATGCTTCCACTGTCCCATTTTCTTGTGGATGGTAGGGTGTTCTCTTCTGATGGTGGACTGCAAATTCTTCGGTCAGGGCTTCAATTTTTTTATTTATAAAATGTGTACCTTGATCACTCATAAGGATCTTTGGGCATCCAAACCTAGTTATGATGTCATCAAATATGAAGTGTGCAACTGTATTTGCACTACAATCCTTAACTTCTCTTGCTTTGTCCCATTTGGTGAAGTATTATGTCGTTGTAATTATGTATCTTTCTCATGTGCGCTTTCCTAGTGGGTTTATAGGTCCCATGAAGTCAATGGCCCATTTCTCAAATGCTTGTAGGGTCATATGTGGTGTTAGTGGAATTTCATCTCTTCTGGATGGTTTCCCAACTCTTTGGCATACATCGCAGGCTCCGTAATAGTCTTTAGTATCTTTGTGTAAGGTAGGCCACAAAAGGCCAACTCCAAGAGCCTTCTGCGTAGTTTATTTTCCTGAGTAATGTCCTCCTACGATGCATTCATGAGCTTCCATGAGGATCATTGGTCATTCTGCCTCCATAACACATATTCTCAATATCTTATCAGGTCCCATCTTGTATAGCTATCCAGATATAAGTGAGAATTCTACAACGCACACTACTAGTTGTTTCTTCTGAGGGATTGTGTACTAGCTAGGGGCCATTCCTATTGACAGGAACTGGACTATCTCTTTGAAGTGGTCATCAATATGTCTAATGGCCAGTAACTATGCATCTGAAAGTGTATCCTCCAAACTAGTTGGATCTTCTCCATGTTCCAACCTCGACAATGTTTATGGATAAATTCGTGAGTGCGGACACAGACCAATCTCCCCAAGATCCACCTGGATCTGGAACAAACCGTAACATAATACTACTCTTTCCCTAGATCTAACTATTGAATGAACTAAGAGAAATGGATAGTGTTCATACCTTTTGAACGCTCTCCTTTAATCTCTGTTGTTCCTCGCTCTGCTCTGATGCTCTTGTGTCGTCCAATCACAACAACACAAACCAATCACAGCAAAAGCATTCATATATTCAATACCTAATCTATACATGTGATCAAGGAATCATGTAATAAGATGACATCATCATTATGGGAAAGGGACATACTCATATATTGCATTAACTGAAAGAGAAATATACAACCTGAGCCTTGATGTCGTAGATCTCCT
>ML811600.1:121394-144766 GCA_009831015.1 Picea engelmannii | reverse complement strand
AGTAAATAAAAACCCAATTACTATTCCATTTTCACTATTTGATTTACCCAATTACTCATTTAGTGCAAAATTTACCATTTTACCTCCGATCTTCAAAGCCAGTTTCTGGGAGCTCCGGTGCATCAAATCACAAACCGTTTGGAACAAAAAGGTGAGTGCTCAATCCTTTATCTTTTCATGGTTCATTTTGATGATTTTAATGGTTAAAAGTTAGGTTATGAATCATTTTTAAAAACCCTACGCGTGAAAAAAGGTTTCCGCAGGCTATCCTTTCGAGACCTGCGGAAATCTAAACTTTCCGCAGATGGGCTTCAACCACAGTGCGGAAAGTCTGCACTGTGTGTTAAGGTCACCTGCGGACAGCGCAGATTCAAAATTTCATTCAATGTTTTAATCATTAAAATCAAAATTTCTTTGAATCCAAGATAATAATTATCTACTTATGGCTATTTTGCAGGTTAATAGCCATACCATGGTGCTAGAGTGGAGAGAACGTGAGCACGAAGATGAAAACAATGCCGCCGAAAATCACCCGCAAACAATCAATGCTTTAAGAAACTGTGGGCTTTTGAAATACTTCCGGATACTGGGCATGAGAGCCCAAGTTCGTCTATTGGAACATTTAGTTCAAATGTGGGATCCGGACCAACAAGTTTTTCATGTGGGTGTCCATACGCTGACCATTGATATCGAGGATATCTATTTTCTAACTGGATTATCAAGAAGGGGTGCATATGTTAGCTTGACCGGTAGTCGCAGAGGTGGTAGAAAGATGAGTGAGTATTGCAGAGACTACTGTGTGCCGGAAGCAGAAAGACGACAAGGGAAAGTAGCGATATGGGGAGTGACCGACATCACTCTTCGTACTATCTTATTGACTATGGCTCGGATGGCAGGTATTGCTTCTCCCCATATGGCTCTAAAGAGCTACTTTCAATATGGTCTCGAGTGTCTTGAGCCCCGGGTTTTTAACTAGGCTGACGCAGTATTGCGCAGTCTTAAGAAACAATTTACAAGCAGCAGGCGCGGAGACCTCAAGCAATTCGGAGCCTAAACATACGTGCAATACAAGTTTGTAGGAGCCTAAACATACGTTTGCATGTAATAACACTCACCATGTCGATGTCTATTTCGACATACTTCACACCAAGGTAAGGTGACTTGCTTCAAGGGGATCAGAGCTCCAGAGGCCAAGTATTAATGGAATAGGGGATAGTTTTCCTTTTCATGGCCCTCTGATATGCATATGACACACCAAATGTCTTCTATTTTATCTTTTCCCTTGTCTTTCTTCATATCTTCGACCTGTAGAGACAAACTAGTTAGCTAACTCAAGATTTGACTCATACCTGAGCTGAATTCTCCCATAGGGGTTGATTCTAGCTTCATGGTGATCTCTAGTGCCTCAGCTTGCGAAGCAATATTTTTTTGCATCAGAGGAACTCTGATGTGTAGTAACAAAGAAGCAATGAACCACTCTTTGTTATGCTCATCTGGGATCTGAAAATTCAATCGACATGTTAAGGTTTTAAATCTCTGGTCGAATTCCTAGACAGGCTCGGCTATCTTCTGCTTGATCTCTTTCAGCTCTGTAATACATTGTGACTCTGAATTGGGTTTCTTGAACTCTGCAATCAATGCATTCTTGATCTCATTCAGAATCTTAGGATGTGAAAGTCCTTGGACAAGCTTCATGTACCAGCTTAGTGCGCGATCTCGAAGGGTAGTACTAAACTGGGTTCTCTTAACTGCCTCATCGGTGAAATTTTAATATTCCATATGGCTTCACATAGGAACCAGTGTTGATCAGGGTCTTCAAACCCATCTCCCCTAAATATATGGAGTCTCATCTCATCTGCCATAGAGCTTCCTAGGTTTCCTGTCTGAGTATATGTTGCACTGCTAGTAATAGAACTCTGAGGACTCTGGTGACTTGGCTTACTCTGATTTATTAATGATGTTGAATCAATAGGAGGGACAATAGTACTTACTTCAATGGTTTGCGCAGTTCCTGAAGTCTCTGGCTCATCCCGACGAAGCTCTTCATCTTTCCCCTCCTCTGTCCCGGCATGTTCTGAATGTTCCTCGTCTATCAGATCTGCCTCTTATCCACTATAGAAACCCTTGTCCATGTAGTTCTGCTTGAATAAGTTCACAAGATGAACTTCTCTGAACCACTGCGCATATGTCTAGCCTCTATGTCGTTGTCGCTGTCTGAATTCTTGAACATTAGCTTTTTCAAATCCGATCAATCTACTGTATCTTCAAGATGTTCTTCTCATGCAATAGCATCTTGATCTTCAACTTCATAAAGTGTACAAATTTTCCTCTGGGTCCCTTAAAGAAATATCTCTCGGCTTGGCTATATGAATCTACTCTGTCAACAACAAACTCGGTGATGTATCCCCCAATGGTTCTATCAAACTAGTGATCTATTTCTCATGACACATCGTTATCAACTCTCTTGACCTTCTTGATCAACGTCGACATCCAAACTATAGGAGGTCTAGATCTGATCTCAAACTGGGTATCAACTAACCTAGCTAACCACTCATATAGCTCCTGATGGATTCCTCCAAAGAATATCTCTTGTATATCAGTAAAAATATGTCTCTCCAACCAATCCTCTGTACTAAGATTAGGGTTCTTGTTCTGGGCTTCAACAAAGTCTTTTTCTTGATCCTCTATCCACTTATGAATCTATGTCTTTGATGGAAACCACCTTGACATTCCCTCACAAAGATTTGAGTCTCGAAAATGGAACCATTTGTTGGCACAGGGGCAGACCCAAGGTTCAGCTCCAAGAGCGCACCAACAAGCCCTAACTACTCTCCCTTTCAGCTACACCTACGAAGCAGATGCAGTCTCACCTGAAGAAACTATGGGGGATTTGTAGGACATAGATGTCTACAACCAAGGGAATTATCAAGTGGATCTAATACTATAATAGTACAACATGCATATATCACTTATCAACTTAGATCTATTCCATACATCTTATCAGATCTATCACAATATTGCAATAACAGTGTATCAAATGGAAAGAATAGAGAATCAATCACACATAACACCAAAATATACGTGGTCCACCCTCTCTCTAGGGATACATCCACAAAATTGTGCCTTTTGATATATTAAGATGAAAGCATACAGTTCTGATATGCGCTCTTAACCAACAGATCTTATCTCTTTCTCTCTCGATCTCTTCTCTTCCTGCGCACCCAACTGCATGACTTGATATTCACACCTAGCTGGAGATCTTACAATACCAGAAGACTCTCACTCTTATCACTTCTCTCTCCCACAATACTTCTTACTTGATAACAATAACAATCAAAATCCCAACAATCATCTTACCAACCCAACCCAAGTCTTCTTGACCTTTATTTATACTTTACAATAGATCACCGACATCCTTCTGAAGCCTAAGTGTCAAAACCCTAGATACCAAAACCCTAGGTGCTAAAACCCTAGGTCACCTGACCCACGTTTTCAGGGCTTTGCCAACCTATCTTTCCTTCCTTCTCGTGCGGTGCTCGAAAGCATCTAATGATGGCTTTTTCCGCTTGTTGATTTTTCCACGGCCCTTCTTCCTGGATGACCTGTCATCCTCGATCTCCTCAACCAATAGCTTGATTTCTCGACTTTGCTCTGTCTTTTCTTCTCTTTTGCTCACTTCGACCCAGTAACAATCACCGTGTCTTCTGTGAAGTTCACAGTCTGCCTTTTATTCTTTTTTATTTGCTTACTTCCATAACCAAGGGCCAACAATCTCCCAATCATGGGTCAATGATGTGAACCCACTGTTGAAAGCGAAGAAACTTTCCATTGAAGCATGTAGGCTCTAAGGTACTAAAATATTTCTAAGTCTTGTTCTTGGATAATGAGTTGAAGTTGACAGGAAAGACTCGTCACAGGAGGGCCTGGATGTATCCCCCATCAATGACACGAAATATGTAACATATTTGAGGTAGATCAGAGTATGAAGTGATTTGAAACTAACACATGGAAGGTCGACATGGTAGAATATTTATAACTACAGATAGTCGACTCAATAAGAGGTTTATTAAGGCTGGACTTCTCTTAAACATATGAACCACACAGAAACGGTCTTGGAAGCATTGACTCAAGGATGACACAACCTATAGACATGTGGATGGTCAAACAAGAGACAAATGGATTTCCAAAACTAGATTCAATAATGAAGGGGGGTGTCATGTTCAAGAGTGACTATTACTGCCACTAACACGGATACAGAGACACATTTCTTTCCCAATTCCCCCCCACCATTTCTAGCGAGTACCTCTTTATTTTTACACAAGCTTGAGGAGGATAACATATGCTTGTTGATGTAAGCTCATCCTTTAGAGTATGTTTAATGAACCCTAATAATGATTAGTTCGGTCCCATATGGGTCTTTCAATGTTTGTTTAACGAGTCCAAAGAGAGAAAAATCAAGGGTTTTTCATGTTTAGAGAGTCTGAAAAATACTCAAAGAGAACTCCAACAATTCCTTTTTTGTAAGTTAATTTGATGAGATCGAAAAAGTGATAATCTACTGCTCATCAAATTTTTTCTTCAAATACTTTTACGAGCATGAAAAGAAAAAGGTCTCTTGACAATCTTTTCATGTTTAGAGAGTCCGAAAAGAGCTTAAAGGAAACTCCAGGGGGTTCCTTTTTTGTATAACCTTTACGAGTCCAAAAAAGTGATAAAATTATACTCAGTTACATTTTCATTGATTTACGAGCATGAGAATGAACAAAGAATAAGATCGATGTTTTTCTTGAAAAACTTAAATATCTTTACATGCGACAAATGTGTAAAAACAAACCAAAAATGTATCGTTATTCCAATGTTTCCGCTCCTAGATCTTTAATTTGCAAAAAATCAACACTTGCAAAGTCATTAGAACTTTAGGGTTTAGGTGGAATATATAAAATAATATAAAATAAAATGAAAAAAAGTGAAACAGTTAATAAAAATGGGTAAAAAACTTCATTTCACTATTCTATTGTTAGTCCACCCAAACTTTGTTCCAAAACCCCCTATTTACCTCAAATTTCCACTGCGGATTACGGAAGTGTTGACGGGCGAAAATGAACGCTCGTCAACTAGAGGAGTGGATCCGGTCCAGAGTTGTCTAAATAACCCAAGCCGTTTGGGATGAACCACCCCGACGGGTTTAGTGGCTCCGTTGGCCGATCTAAGTCCTAGAAAAATGAAAGAAAACTAACTAAAGGAACTAATCTAAATGAAAACAATAATTAAAGCAAACTAATAAATAAATATGAAATAAATATATACAGTCTATTGTCTAATATTATACAGCAATAACTCTATGAAATTCAATGTTCAATTATCAACAGCATTAGATCCCAACTACAAATGTACAATATTTACAGATCACGGATTTTAAATCGAAAACCTGAAAAGACCATTTGTGAGCTGCCCTATGACAACAAAGCTATTATTTTTGAACTTTATAATTTTATGAAACAAAAATAAAATGACAATTATCAAAGCTGAATAATTAAAATAACAATTCTAACTATAAATCTGAACTATATATATCTATCTAAACTACTTAAATAACACTAATAAACTAACCTGTAATAACGCTTTCCAATTTGTCCCGTGCAAAGTATCTGATTCAGCTGTTCGATGAGAGGAAACCTGCACCAAATTTTCCATAAGCTTCTTGTAAACAGGAAGCAACAGTGCTCTTTGAATATAAATGACAGGACAAACAAGACATAAAATGACAACAATCTTAAAATTTGCAAATCATCACATTTAGATAAACCCGTATGCGAAGATTTGTACGAAATGATTCATTTAACGAAGAAGATAAACCTTTAATTCATTAAATTGAAACAAAGTAATTGTTGTACTTTAAAATAAGAGACATCATATATGGACAACACATAAACCAAATCACATCAACCTGCAACGAATTATGATAGCTAAAGTAGTTGATAATTGATTGCAAACTGATATGAAGAAAATTTGAAATAAAAGTTTGATATATTGAAAGCTAAAGCTGTTACAAAACATCTACTTTCATCTTAGTTTGTATCCTCATAATTCCATTGTCTTTTTTCTCCCAACAGTGATGGGTTCATTACAAAAAATAACAAGTATTTAAAGGCCACAGGGTAAAACATCCCTGTGGGAATTATAAAAAACAGTTTACAAAAAATCTGGGAACAATCTCCCAAGTCCCTGTTTCTAACTTAAGCTAACAACCTAAAACAAAACTATATCACAAAAGCATCTTCTAAACTACCACAACATGTTCAATTTTCCATTGAAATTTGTAGGTACCTGTAGGTGGACAAGAATAAAAAAGTTTAGATAATGTTTTATTGGTAAAATTAACAAAAATCTAAATTTTAAGACTAGCTACAGAATCTCACTATTCTGTAGCTGGTCTTATTTGCAAACATAACCTTTTTAAATCAATCAAACGATAACAGAAATATATTCGACCTATTAAACCAAATCTTTAATTACTAATTCCAAACAAAGCACATCATTCATACCACAACAAACCAAAACTTGTATGCAAATTGAAACAAACAAAATCATGGTCAACTAACCGAACGGTGACAGGGATATATGCAAAACACTTTTTATTACCAATTCAAAGTAGACAGAATAATTCGAAACCAACGAAATCATTTTTGAATCAATCTCAATTAAAAACAGACTATAACCGATCAAGTAAATCTTTCATATTCAATACAAACGCAATAGTTTATGTCGACTCAGAACTTAACAAAATCGTTTTTAAATCCAAAACTAACAGAGTTGTTTTTTCGAATCAATAGATTACATTGTATTTATCAAACCAATCTTTGATATTAATGCATCGCATACATAAAAGACTATGCTAATTCAAACATACAAAATCGTTTCAAAATCAAACCAAACATAACCGAATCGAGCTAACTTAGAGCCGACACAATCCAAGAACAACAAAATCGTATTAATCAAATCATAGCCACATTGGATTTTAGCAAAACGAATCGATGCAACAAAATAGTTTGTGCCAATTCTAAATGAAATCTTTCGTGTTAAGTCAAATACAAAACGAAATCATTTCTGGTAATTCAAAGCAAACAAAATTGTTTTTAATCTATTTAAACAAACAGAACTAATCGAAAGCAAACCCAATCGGTCATACTAATTCAAACCAACTCATAAAACAAAATCGATGTTGAAATACATACCTGGGCAGTAGGAAAATGATTCAATCAGGATAACTTTCAATTGACAAAGGTCGTTGCTGCCTCAAGATTTCTGAATACAATTGAACCGGTGGTCTTTTGCTTCTTCTCATTGGCTTGTAGCCTGTCATTCTCCTTTGACAACACAGTAACTCGTTCCTCTAATGATTTAATCTTAGATTGCAACAGGGGAACGTCAGTGTAATAACGTTCAAGCCAAGAATTTCATTGAGTACATGGTGGTTGATTTGGCCTTGGCATTACAGGTGAGGGTTCGTTCAAGTTACCAGGGGTTTCACTGTGAAGCTTAATTCTTGGGAAGTTAGGGTCATTCTTGAGGCACGGAGGTAAGTTGGAAACATAGTCATAGGGTTCCATAGAGCAGAGGCCATGAGAGTAAGGGTATTCCTCAGCTAGGAAACGTTCAATATTAGAGTTTGAATCCTCGCTCAAAACGAAAGGCTTTTGGTCTACATTTTGCTTGGGCTTGTTCCTAGCACATCTGCATATCCATCATGCATTTTTATTTCCCTTACTGTTGACACCAGTAACACCTTTGCCTTTCTTCCTTACAAGCCTCTTGATGACCTTAGTATTGTCATTAGCGCACGAGTCGGCCGTGGTATCGGGTAGGTCAATGTTGGGGCAGTTCAAGGGTTTGACAGGGGGTAAACGGGTAGGATATGGCATGGTGGGCACAACCAAGGTTTCAGCGACCACAACCTTGTCCACCTGGACACACTCAGGAGTGGCAAAGCCATTCCTTGATAGGAAGGCTTGCCAACAGTCACCACTAAGGCTCAAATGATGAACAATAATGAGTTTGATCAAGCAGTGATGGAAAAGGCTGCTATCAGCCTTCACGCTTAAATCATTTGGACATCTTGTACAGACTGCACAGGAGATAGTGCGGCATGTTCAGAGGGTAGTCTATAAAATTCATCAATAACCAAAGATGATACAGAAATACCAAACCATAACGACCTTCGCAAGTCACAAATTTCTTAACAATTTCCAATAGATCATGCCACCTGGGTTTGAGGGCAGTGACAGGCATACCTCTATCACAACTAACAATCTTTCTCGATGTGAATAGGAGCGGCCATGACACCTCGTTCACTTTGGAGTTCTTAAACCACCTCTGCCCTTTAGTTGGTAAGCCTGTAGTCGAGCTGAGGAATTCCTCATTTAGCTCGAGTTGTATGTCTCCGACCTTAGCCCTGCATCCATCGAAGGTGAGGGAAAACTTTTGGGCTACCGAAAGGTTGAAACCCTCAAATCTTTGGATAAAAACTAACCAGCCACTATTTTCCAAATCCTCACAAGCATTGTCGAATAGCAGGAGTGTTTGGCTGCCATTAGGTTCTATGCGCACCACAGGTGCCATAGAACAGAACACACAGTGAGCAGGGTAAATGGACAAGGGTTTGGTCAGGGTATACGTAGGACCGATAGCTCACAGGCTTCCCCGAAAACCAACAGAGGTAACTCGGGATAGAAGGTGGGCATTAATGCCTAAGTGTGCGAGGGTGGTGGAATGAAATCAACCCATGCAAAACAATCATATCCAAATGTACAATCGAAAACGCATATGGTGATTCAAATCACTATTGTAATGTGTTAAAAGCAATGTCATTCAAACAATTAATGAAAACTATGGTAAGTCAACCCAAATATTTGCACAAGCAATAGTGTTTGCATGGTTTTAAAATCAAAACAATGTTTCGAATATAGCACCAAGGATTCAATAATAAATCGTATGCTTTGTATGAAACCATTGAATTAAAGGTCTAATCACCATGTTAATGCATTGTTATGAAACCATTGAATTCGATCAAAAGAAATAGAACATCAAACCACCATTGAATCAAGGACTCAATCACAATGATTAGAATATCATCACAGTCTCATAAAAATGAAATCATATTAACAACAACAAAAATGCCAAATGAGTAAAGGTTTTGGTGTCTTGCCAACTGTGTGACCATAATTGAATTGGAAATGCAATGAACACATAGACAAGAGGAACCATAATAATCCAGTGATGATTTTAATGCCATTGACATGACTTCGAAATCAAATTTTTCACGCTTGCATTCGTGAAAACGAGAACAAAAGGCAGGTGTGCAAATGCGCAAATGACAGTGTTGTTTTATTCAAAAAATTGTGATGAGAATCAAGGGTTCCAAAACACTTGTGTAGGTAGCTTATAAGGGAAGGATAAAATGCGAAATGGCTACCAACAATGGAGACACACTGGTAGAAGCAGTTATCTCTATCAAACGAACAAATTCAAATTATGATAATGAGAATAATTCTAACTCAAAAACAACCAGAAAATTGTTTAAACATCATCAATAATCAAATATTCCAGCAATGCTTAAAGGATGAATACTGATAATAGTCTTAAGACAAGCGAGCCACGGTATTAAAGATAACATCTCCAATACTGTTGATAGGGCCACTATTGCCAGCAGGTGTTCATAGCCCCGACAAGGTTGCCATTTAACCCACTCTTATATATGTATCCTGCCAAGAAGTTCCAGATCAGAATAAAGGACATTTTAAGGTCAAGAGATTTCATACTTACGAATTTTCATATACCCGACATTGCTTCGCTGCCAGCGGGCCTATTCAGTACCCCAACAAAGTTATCTTGGCATCATGCATGCATTTACCCACTAGCAGCAGACCTGTTCAGCATCTCGACGGGCTTACAAGCACTTCCTACAGCTCTTTTATGATTTAATTTTTTAAAGATATATAATTGAGCGGGGTGACGCTGAAAATTATGATATTTTAAACATATTTTTACAGACCTTAACAGAATTTTTAGAACTGTCCTTCATTAAGATCCAGAGATGGTTTATTTACAGAACCAACCTTCTAAGGCAGGGAGACATCTTCTGAGTTATTCCCTTAAGGAACAAGGACAGCGTAAAAATATAATGGATGATCGTGACAAGCTTCACTCACAGATCGAAATCGGTTAACTTCTTTCAAAAAACAGTCTTTTCAACGCAGATGTAAATTTCATAAGTATATAATTGATGTTTAGACAATTTTTCAACAGTCATTTCAGTGAAAGAATTTTCTGTTTTCTTTATCTGAACAGTTCAACATGCAGGTATGTGTATTTCCAAAAATAAAAACTGATAAGTACAAGGGGAAAAATCAAAACCAAAACAGTAAAAGAAAAGCAAACAAAAGAAAAATATTTACATAGTATACAAAGGGTTGTCATCACGTGAAATATCTTTTCAGAGCTTGGCCATTCACCGAATAGGTGTCTGGCTGTCCCTCTAGATTATGTAATCAGAAAGAGCTGGGACCCAATTTTTCAGCAATTAAAAACAGTCCAAGCCATAAGTTCTGAAACTTTGTGTGTTCTCCCTTTCCCTCATGCGGTTTGTCCCATTTCAAGACAAGGTCACCTACTTCAAAGTTCCTATCAAAGGTAAAGTTAGAATCAAACCAGCTTTTGACCACTAGTTGATGCTGATCTAACTTACGTTTAGCTTGAGCTCTTACCTCTTCTAGTTTCATTAAAGCGTTAATTCGGTTTTCCAGTGGGGGATAGTCTTCTTCTTGTATTTTTTGTGATAGTTGTAGTGAGGCAAGAAGAATGTGTGGTGGCAGAATTGCTTCTCTTCCATAGATGAGAAAGAAGGGAGAGTTACCTACAACAGTCTTTGGTGTTACCCTATCAGCCCAGATTGCGTTTAACAAAGCATTGTGCCAGTTTTTGTGATTTTCAACTACCGTTCCGTTGATAATTTTAATCAAATTCTTATTTGTTGATTCTACCAATCCATTGCCCTAGGGGTAATAGCTGGCAGAGTACTTCAATTTAATTCCTTTTTCTAGAGAGAATTCGCTCATCTCAAGAGATAAAAAATAAGAAGCGTTATCGAATACTAAACAGTCAGGAATACCAAAACGAGTAATAATGTTTGAATTTAGAAAGGCAATTACCTGACTGGTATTCACAGTTCTTAATGCAACAGCTTCAGACCACCTGGTGAAATAATCTGTGGTTGTTATGATAAACTTATGATGCTGTGAGGATGCTGGATTGATTGGACCTATAATATCAAGGCCCCACTGCTGAAAAGGGGAGTCTACTGAGACGGGCTGCAAAGGAAAGGTTGGTTTCTGTAACCGCCCTGATGTTTTTTGACAAATAATACACTTGCGACACAAGGCATGGGTGTCTCTAAAAAGTGTGGGCCAGTAATAACCGGATCTCAATACTTTATGGGCAGTGGTGTCACCACCAAAATGCCCACCATCTTCTCATGCATGCAATTCTAGTAAGACTTTTTCTGCTTCATCTTTCTCAAGACAACGCATTAGTACTCCATCAAAATTTTGACGAAACATAATACCATTAATCAAATGAAAGGAGGCAGATTTTAATCTTAACGCTCTTCTCTTAGTGGGATCCAGGTGATGGGGGGTTGACCCATGTTTAAGATAGAATTTTATATCGTCATACCAGGGACTGACAGAGTTTTGTGCACAATAGATTGCATTTAGATTGTGTTGTCCTAGGTTTGACATATTATTTTATTGTTGTCCTACTATTGAGTCAGCAACTAACTTGCATAACCCTTGGCCTCTCACTATTTGAGCTAGGGTAATTTCTATGTCATACTCCTGCAAGGAGGTGACCCAGTTGGCCCTCTTTTCGCCTAATTCTTTCTGCACTAACAGGTTTCTGACGACTGGGTAAGGGACAATAATCTTTGTTCTAGATTTCAAAAGATAAGATCAGAAGTGCTTAATTGCTTTAAAAACAACGTAGGCTTGTTGATCTACTGCGGGGTAATTAAGTTTCGCACCTTTGAAAGCATAGCTCATAAAGGCAATGGGTACTTCATTGTTTTCGACGTTCTTTTGAGTTAGGACATCAACATAGGAGCGGTCGGAAGCAAATGTGTAGAGCGTGAAGTCTTGCGAAAAGTCGGGGCTCATGAGAGAAGGAGCGTCTATTATGGCCTTTTTTATCGAATTAAAAGCTTGATTTTCTAAAGGTCCCCGATGATATTGTGCATCTTTCTTAATTAAATTTTGTAAAGGTCTCACCATCTCAGAGAAACTGGGAACAAATCTCATGAAAAAGTGTATCTGGCCTAAGAAAGACTACATAGAATTTTTGGATGAGGGAGGGGGAAGTTTCGAGATGACTTGAGTCCTTTCTGGGTTGATAATCATCCCTTTGCTTGACACAATGAATCCTAAGAGTTTACCTTGTTCTACTGCGAAGATAGATTTTTTAGGATTTAAGGAAATGTCGTATTTACGACATCGTTGTAGAACAGCTCTTAAATGAGCTAGATGATCGGTTTTGTTTTTGGAAAATACAGTAACATCATCTAAGTAAACTATGACGAATTGATTGATTAAGCCTCGGAAAGCGATGTTCATTGCTCTCTGGAAAGTGGCATCGACATTAATCAGTCCAAAGGGAATTTTCATGTAAGCGTAGGTGCCCCATGGAGTGCGGAAGGTAGTTTTAAGTTGGTCTGGAGGAGACATCAGTACTTGGTTGTACCCTGAAAAACCATCCAATAAGGATAGTCTCTCAGAACCAGATACCTATTGAAGGATCTGTTCCATGGGTGGGACAGGGTAGTTGTCTTTATCAGACGCTCTATTAAGGTTTCGAAAATCGACACAAAGTTGGATTTCCCCACTTTTCTTCCGGACAGGGACAAGGTTAGAAACCCATTGAGTGTGCCTAACTGGGAAAATTATCTTAGCATTTAGGAGTTTATTTAATTCTTTTTTGACGGTCGGCTCGAGCTTAGGGTGCATTTTTCTTAACTTTTGTTGAAAGGGTAAGGTTTGGGGTTTCATAGGAATGACGTGTTGTATGACGTTAGGGTCGAAAGTTTTAAGGTCATCATACATCCACGCAAAAACATCTTTAAAATCCTTAAACAATTTAATAAATGTGGTTTTTTCTTGTTCAGAACACCCCACCCCTAAATTAATGCACTGTGGATTGTCATTAGTTCCCAAATTTACTTTTTCATATGATAACGAGGAACTATTGGTTTTACAATTGACCGATTTTTTGAATTTATCTTGAAGATCATAAAATTTCTCTAATATAACTACAGATTTAGGGATCGAATTTACCATGTCCGATGAAGATTCAAGAGTTCTCGGATTCGGTATTACCGTGAAGTCGCGCAAATTGTCATCATGAGTGCATTCATCAATCACCGCGCCTTGAAAAGTTTCTTCCATATGCAGGAAGCTAATAATCCGTTGATCGTCGTCGAATATTCTCCAATTCGTGATGTTGTCGGGAATGGATGGCCCGAACAACAGTTCGATGGAGAACGCATTTGGGGACAAGCCTTCTGTAGGAAAGAGTTTAGAAGCTACGTTAGCTAATAGATCAGCTTCAGAATTATTCAATCTAAGAATATAATTTATATTGAAAGAAGAGAACTTATTCATTAAATTCCATACCTCGGATTGGTAGCTTTTAAGATGCAGAGACAGACAGTGGATGGAATCTCTTACCTGTCTAACCACGATTTCAGAATCGCCAAAGACAGCCAAATTTTGAATGTTCATATCTAAAGATTTTCTGAGGCCCTGCAATAAAGTCTCATATTCCGTTGTGTTATTAGTACATTCAAATTCTAACCTACATGCAATCGGGGTTTTGTTACCTGCTGGATCAATAATAACGCAACCTGCACCAGCTCCTTCTTTGGACTTTGACCCGTCAAAGTATAGAGACCAAATTTGATTTTTATCGGATGCATGAGACCATTGTGTAGAAGTTGTTGGCTGCACGTATGCTACAATCTCAGACTGTTGTTTTGGATTGGTGATAGCTGAAGTCTTAGCCATGAAATTGCCGAAAAAGGTATCCATCCCTTGTATTTTGGGTGAATCAACAGAAGGTGTAAATGGTTCATTGGGATCATTCAAATCTATGACCGTGAACTTAAGGTGGCATTCACGATTTACCTTGATTTTGTTGGGTTTGTCGTTCTCTGGAAGCCACAGGTGAGACCAATCTGTCACGAAATAGCCGTGTAGCTGCTCTGACCGGTCTCTGCTTAGAAACAAACCATAAACTTATGGAATATCCACAACAATAATATCAATAACTTGATGAACTTTGGGGTTAGACGATAATCTTATAAGCACATTCCTTAATTTGCCTATAACTTTAACACTAGTTCGATCAAGTTGGATGATTTTTAAGGTGGATGGTTCAACTTCATCATTAATCTTCTGACACACAAACCATGGCATTACATTGGATGACACTCCTGAGTCTACCATACAATTGTGCATGTTTCTATTAAAGATTTCGAAAGTTAACAAAAATGGAGGTACATTTCTGCGAGTACTAAATGTGGAAGCTTGTGGCTTTTTACTTGCAGTTTCTAAAGCTAATTTATCTACATTTGTTACATTATTTACAAGAAGGCTTCCTTTATCGTGAGGATCAGGATTATTCTTAGCGGAAGTCTTCTGAGGAACTTTGTTCTGAACAACCTTGTTACTGCTTGAATTACCATTTTTGCTATTCTCTGCGATGTTCTGTAACATTTTTTGTAGCAGAAATGGAAATTTTAATAATTCATAAACAGAAATGTTGGCCCTCAAATTTTTTAGATCTTCAACTAAATCATAATCTAAGTTGGGTTTTACATGAGTCTGTTTAGTCTCAGCTGGTCTAGATTTCTTTGGGGGCAAAGTCGCAGTGTTTTCGGAAGAAGGTTTGTTTGTTGTCTTACTCCTAGTATTGTAGGGATGTACTGTCTTGAAGTTAGCTTGAAAAATATTATCCGAGAAGTGTCCAAAAAAGTTCGGAGAAGATTCTTCTTCTTCAACTGTCTCTTATTCAACAACCTCCTCAGGAATCTTAGGAGGCACCAAGTTATCCTTGGCTTCTAGAATTGTTTGAAGGGCGAATTGCAGACTTTCTAGATTTAGGCCCTCAGTATTTGGATTATGTCGGTTGGTGGGAAAAGGCTTCCTGAACGAGGTTTTGTAGGGCCCTTTTCTCGAGGAAGCTTCTTCAGCCATCCTTTTCAAATCTATAACTTGATTTGACAGTTTCTGAACAACTTTACTTAAGTTTTCTAAATCCGAGCTTTCAAGTTGTGCTTTATTTTGAGCAGGTCGAGGGAGGATTTCGATCTTCTTTTTGGAAGAGGAACTAGTCTCTGTTTCGTTGCTAGTAGTGTCTTTTAAACTAAGGATGTCTTTTTCAATTTAGTTGGCCTCTTTGAAGGCTTCTAACAACATGGATTTCTTAGATCATTTTACCCAAATGGCTATACTTTGATGCAAGGCTTTAGTATAGTATGCTATGATAAGATTCTCGGCAGACATCGAATCGGTAGGGATTCGGTTCTTTAGTGTTAATAATCTTTGATTAAAGTCTTTAATTTTCTCTTTTGGGTTCATTCTTAAGCTAGAAAGCTCCATAACTAGAACTTCTGGGGACTTATCGTCACCGAAATTCTCAAGAAAGCAGGATTCGAACTTCTCCCATGACACAATGGTATGAGGTTGCTGGGAAAAGTACCAAGTAGAGGCATTTCCCTCAAAAGTGTAGGGGAACAACTTACAGACTACGTTTTCATGCTCGACATTACGGAGTCTAATGGCTAACATAAACTTTTTAATGTGATCTTCGGCGATCTGTTTTGATTCAGGGTCAAACTTGGGAAGCCACTTCTCCGGATGTTTGGGTAAGGGATGTTGAGGCCCAGGTGCGGCTATTGCATTATGGTTGAGCCAAGGTCTAGCAGGATTGTTCTGGTTGGCCATTGGTGTAGGCAGTGTGGAAGACTAAGAATGGGAACTGCCTTCGTCAGAAGAGTCTTCTCTAGAAGAAGAAGGAGGTGATGGAGGTGGTGAGGGTGGTATTCCAGATCCTCCTGTAGCAGGAGTGAGGATAAGATCTGTAGGGTTCAAAGTGAGGTTAGTGCCTCCAAGTTGTTCTCTGATATCAGAGAAATATAAAGGTTGGTCCAAAGGTTGATTTGGTTGCCTCAGATAGGCGAAGGCACTATGTGCTCTTAAGAGAGATTGGCGAACAATCTCTTGTACATCACCACCTATAGGATTCGGGGTTGCTGGTTCAAATGTGATCTGTAGATCGTCGTTTGATGTGGTTGTTGTTTGAGGGATGATGTTGTCATTTGAATGACTTCTTGTCACGTAGGCGAGCGGTTAGGTGGTGGAGGAGTCTTATGACTACCTCGTGCCATTAATAAGTTTCAGGCCCTCCTTCTAGCGTCATTTGTTGACGGGCGAAAATGAACGCTCATCAACTAGAGGAGTGGATCTGGTCCGGAGTTGTCTAAATAACCCAAGTCGTTTGGGATGATCCACCCTGATGGGTTTAGCGGCTTCATTGGCTGATCAGAGTCCTAGAAAAACGAAAGAAAACTAACTAAAGGAACTAATCTAAATGAAAACAATAATTAAAGAAAACTAATAAATAAATCTGAAATAAATATATACAGTGTATTGTCTAATATTATACAACAATAACTCTATGAAATTCAATGTTCAATTATCAACAACATTAGATCCCAACTACAAATGTACAATATTTACAGATCACAGCTTTTAAATCGAAAACCTGAAAAGACCATTTGTGAGCTGTCCTATGACAACAAAGCTATTATTTTTGAACTTTATAATTTTATGAAACAAAAAATAAAATGACATTTATCAAAGCTGAATAATTAAAATAACAATTCTAACTATAAATCTAAACTATATATATCTATCTAAACTACTTAAATAACACTAATAAACTAACTTGTAATAACACTTTCCAATTTGTCCCGTGCAAAGTATCTGATTCAGCTGTTCAATGGGAGGAAACCCGCACCAGATTTTCCACAAGCTTCTTGTAAACAGGAAGTAGCAGTGCTCTTTGAATATAAATGACAGGACAAACAAGACATAAAATGACAACAATCTTAAAATTTGCAAATCATCACATTTAGATAAACCCGTATGCGAAGATTTGTATGAAATGATTCATTTAACGAAGAAGATAAACCTTTAATTCATTAAATTGAAACAAAGTAATTGTTGTACTTTAAAATAAGAGACATCAGATATGGACAACACATAAACCAAATCACATCAACCTGCAACAAATTATGATAGCTAAAGTAGTTGATAATTGATTGCAAACTGATATGAAGAAAACTTGAAATAAAAGTTTGATATATTGAAAGCTAAAGTTGTTACAAAACATCTACTTTCATCCCAGTTTGTATCCTCATAAGTCCATCGTCTTTTTTCTCCCAACAATGATGGGTTCATTGCAAAAAATAACAAGTATTTAAAGGCCACAGGGTAAAACATCCCTGTGGAAATTATCAAAAACAGTTTACAAAAAATCTGGGAACAATCTCCCAAGTCCCTATTTCTAACTTAAGCTAACAACCTAAAACAAAACTATATCACAAAAGCATCTTCTAAACTACCAAAGCATGTCCAATTTGCCATTGAAATTCGTAGGTACCTGTAGGTGGACAAGAATAAAGAAGTTTAGATAATGTTTTATTGGTAAAATTAACAAAAATCTAAATTTTAAGACTAGCTACAGAATCTCACGATTCTGTAGCTGGTCTTATTTGCAAACAAAACCATTTTAAATCAATCAAATGATAACAGAAATATATTCGACCTATTAAACCAAATATTTAATTACTAATTCCAAACAAAGCGAATCATTCATACCACAACAAACCAAAACTTGTATGCAAATTGAAACAAACAAAATCGTGGTCGACTAACCAAACGGTGACAGGGATATATGCAAAACACTTTTTATTACCAATTCGGAGCAGACAGAATAATTTGAAACCAACTAAATCATTTTTGAATCAATCTCAATTCAAAACAGACTATAACCGATCAAGCAAATCTTTCATATTCAATACAAACGCAATAGTTTATGTCAATTCAGAACTTAACAAAATCGTTTTTAAATCCAAAACTAACAGAGTTGTTTTTTTGAATCAATAGATTACATTGTATTTATCAAACCAATATTTGATATTAATGCATCGCATACATAAAATAATATGCTAATTCAAACATACATAATCATTTCAAAATCAAACCAAACAGAACCGAATCGAGCTAACTTAGAGCTCACACAATCCAAGAACAACAAAATCATATTAATCAAATCATAGCCACATTGGATTTTAGCAAAACGAATCGATGCAACAAAATAGTTTGTGCCAATTCTAAACGAAATCTTTCGTGTTAACTCAAATACAAAACGAAATCATTTCTGGTAATTCGAAGCAAATAGAATTGTTTTTAATCTATTTAGACAAACATAACTAATCGAAAGCAAACCCAATCGGTCATACTAATTCAAACCAACTCATAAAACAAAATTGATGTTGAAATACATACCTGGGCAGTAGAAAAATGATTCGATTAGGATAACTTTGAATTAACAAAGGCCGTTGTTGCCTCAACATTTCTGAATACAATTGAACCGGTGGTCTTTTGCTTCTTCTCGTTGGCTTGTAGCATGTCGTTCTCCTTTGACAACACAGTAACTCGTTCCTCTAATGATTTAATCTTAGATTGAAACAGGGGAACGTCGGTGTAATAACGTTCAAGCCAAGAATTGCATTGAGTACACGGTGGTTGATTTGGCCTTGGAATTACAGGTGAGGGTTCATTCAAGTTACCAGGGGTTTCACTGTGAAGCTTGATTCCCGGGAAGTTAGGGTCGTTCTTGAGGCACGGAGGTAAGTTGGAAACATAGTCATAGGGTTCCATAGTGAAGAGGCCATGAGAGTAAGGGTATTCCTCAGCTAGGAAATGTTCAATATCAGAGTTTGAATCCTCGCTCAAAACGATAGGCTTTTGGTCTACGTTTTGCTTAGGCTTGTTCCTAGCACATCTAGATATCTATCGTGCATTTTTATTTCCCTTACTATTGACACCAGTAACACCTTTGCCTTTCTTCCTTACAGGCCTCTTGACGGCCTTAGTATTTTCTTTAGCACATAGGTCGGTCGTGGTATCGAGTAGGTCAATGTTGGGGCAGTTCGAGGGTTTGACATGGGGTAGAAGGGTAGGAGATGGCATGGTGGGCACAACTAGGGTTTCAACGACCACAACCTTGTCCACTTGGACACACTCAGGAGTGAAAAAACAATTCCTTGATAGGAAGGCTTGCCAACAGTCACCACTAAGGCTCAAATGATGAACAATAATGAGTTTGATCAAGCAGTGATGGAAAAGGCTACTATCATCCTTCTCACGCTTAAATCGTTTAGACATCTTGTACAGACTGCATAGGAGATAGTGCGACATGTTCAGAGGGTAGTCAATAAAATTCATCAATAACCGAAGATGATACAAAAATACCAAACCATAATGACCTTCGAAAGTCACAAACTTCTTAACAATTGCCAATAGATCATGCCACCTGGGTTTGAGGGTAGTGAAAGGCATACCTCTATCACAACTAACAATCTTTCTTGATGTGAATAGGAGCGGCCACGACACCTCATCCACTTTGGAGTTCTTAAACCACCTCTGCCCTTTAGCTGGTAAGCCTATAGTCGAGCTAAGGAATTCCTCATTTAGCTCGAGTTGTATGTCTCCAACCTTAGCCCCGCATCCATCGAAGGTGAGGGAAAACTGTTGGGCTACTGAAAGGTTGAAACCCTCAAATCTATGGATAAAAACTAACCAGCCACTATTTTCCAAATCCTCACGAGCATTGTCGAATAGCAGGAGTGTTTGGCTGCCATTAGGTTCTATGCGCACCACAGGTGCCATAGAACAGAACACACAGTGAGCAGGGTAAATGAACAAGGGTTTGGTCAGGGTATACGCAGGACCGATAGCTCACAGGCTTCCTCAAAAACCAATAGAGGTAACCTGGGATAGAAGGCGGGCATTAATGCCTAAGTGTGCGAGGGTGGTGGAACGAAATCAACCCATGCAAAACAGTCATATCCAAATGTACAATCGACAACGCATATGGTGATTCAAATCACTATTGTAATGTGTTAAAAGCAATGTCATTCAAACAATTAATGAAAACTATGGTAAGTCGACCCAAATATTTGCACAAGCAATAGTGTTTGCATGGTTTTAAAATCAAAACAATGTTTCGAATATAGCACCAAGGATTCGATAATAAATCGTATGATTTGTATGAAACCATTGAATTAAAGGTCTAATCACCATGTTAATGCATTGTGATGAAACCATTGAATTCGATCAAAAGCAATAGAACATCAAACCACCATTGAATCAAGGACTCAATCACAATGATTAGAATATCATCACAGTCTCATAAAAATGAAATCATATTAACAAAAAAAAATGCCAAATGAGTAAAGGTTTTGGTGTCTTGCCAACTGTGTGACCATAATTGAATTGGAAATGCAATGAACACATAGACAAGAGTAACCATAATAATCCAGTGACGATTTTAATGCCATTGACGTGACTTCAAAATCAAATTTTTCACGCTTGCAGTCGTGAAAATGAGAACAAAAGGCAGGTGTGCAAATGCGCAAATGACAGTGTTGTTTTATTTCAAAATATTGCGATGAGAATCAAGGGTTCCAAAAGACTTGTGTAGGCAGCTTATAAGGGAAGGATAAAATGCAAAATGGCTGCCAACAGGAAGACACAATTGATCATTTGATGAACGAACTCTACAGAATAGGTAATTTTCATCTCTTTCAACTTTTCATGGATCAATTTTTGCTTTTCATTGGTTAGAAATGGATTTTTGAGTTAAGTTTTCAATGGTACTCGCACGTGAATGTCTTCATAGGAGCCCTATATCGTGCCCTGCGATGACCCAGGTTCATTGCAAGAATCCCTAAATCTATCATGCGACGAATCCACACTGTACGGACACCCAGGCCTGGGACGTGCGCAAATCAAAAAGTGTTTTGAGATGTATTTTCCAATAAAAAAGTTTCCAGGGAGAAGATGAAGATGATAATCTCTCTTTTATGTTCCATTGCAGGTTTTCCATGGTAAGAATGTTGGAATAGAGAGAGAGAGAGCATGAGGAGGAATATTACTGTGTCAGGAATGATCCAGGAATGGTAAATTCCCTCCGGTAGTGTGGACTGTTGAAATTCTTCAAGATCCAGGGCATGAGGGCCTAACTGATTTTACTCGAATACTTATTTTACATGTGGGATGTGAAGCAACAAGCATTCCATGTGGGGGCTCAAATTCTTAAGATATATATCGAGGATATCTACTTCTTGACCGACTTATCTCACTGTGGGTCCCAAGTCATTCTTACAGGTAGCAGGGGTGGTGGCGAGCCTATGAGTCACTATATCAGTGTGCATTGTGTGCCCGGTACTGATAATCATAACGAAAAATTCGCTATCAGAGATGTCTGTGACTTGCTTCTACGGACCATCCTCTACACTATCAAACACATGGCAGGGAGTGCAGCTCCCCATATGTCTCTTCAGAGCTATTTCTAGTATGCGCTGGAATGTATGGATCCCCGAGTTTTCAATTGGTTTGACGGGGTTCTCAAAATCATGAAAAAACAATTAACCAAGTGCAGGAATGGTAACTGAAACATTTGGATACGGTTTGATTTTGGTGTCCTTCTTCCTGGAGAGGGTCCCATCTTTACGCTTGCGGGTAGAGTGGGGCATACCTGCCCCACAGGATCCAAGAATAAAGAGGTGGGTCGACCTCATTGCCCGACATGTGATTGGTCCTATCATTAAGTATAATGATGTTTCCTTTGATTGGTTGAGGACCTAGATGCTTATGGTGGGTGACTATGCCTATGTTGGTGTAGAATTTCAAGGAAATCCAGAATTGGTTCTTCTTGATGGCTCCCAATGGGGGGACATAGGTAAGAAGGACATTTAGTTTTTATAATTTTTTTATGATTTTATATACAAAATGTTTTTATGTGTTATTTATCCGATGACTAATCGAATGCTCTTTTGATGATGCAGATGTGGGACCTTACCGTCCTCCACGTTCATCCCCCATTCAGAGGTGAGGGGAGAGAGCTGATGTAGCAGGAGTAGCCACTGTTGACTACGAGATTCTAGATCAGAATGTAGAGGGGCTCACAATGAACATCCCATATGCCTCCATCGATGATATCCCGAGGCATTATCAACGCCATACAGTGGGCATATCTGCTTCCATCGGTCGACTGCTCTGTAAATTAGCACGGGAAATTGCATGTTATAGCGAGCATCATCCTTGATTCTCTATTTGTATATGAAGCCATGTTGTTATTGGATAAATCCATAAGTGCAGACACAAACCGATCTCCCTAGATCCACCTGGATCTAGAACAAAGCAAAACAGAATAGGATGCTTTCCTTAAGTTTTAAATATTGAATTTACTAAGAGGCAAGAATCATGGACATACCTTATGATCGCTTCCTATAGTCTTTGTTTCTCCCGCTTCACTCCAGTGCTCTTGTGCAGTCAAGATCAAAACAACACAAACCAACCAAAGTGATGGCAATAGCATAAACTCAATATAAACCTATGTATGTGATCAAGGAATCATACAATAAAACACAACAAGCTTTATAGGAAAGAATCATATTACTGTATCATATTAAATGTGAAAGAGAGATTACAACCATGGCCTTGATGTCATAAGGTCCCTTCCAACTGTCCTTCGTTCCCCACACACTTCTTGCTCCAAGGATTCTGAAACCATAGATCTAATAGCTATTCACAATCTATCTTGAAAAAGCAAATCTCAAAGCCACTCCAACAAAGCTAAGCCAAGCTCAAGCTAATCCAAGCTAACTTTCTCCATGAGAACTCCTCTCCTTTTATAAGTTGAAGAGGATAAGGTGAGGAGGTTAGGATGATCCCACTAAATCATGAAAGCAAGTAAGATCCAAACCATTCGGATTCCACCTCACCATAGAAGCTTCTCCTTCTAGAAGATTCGCGAAAACGCTCATTTTTGCCACGTGCTGGAATTCTCACACCCTAGCTATAGAGCAACCTGCGAACACCTCGCACCCTGGCTATAGTGCAACCTGCGAGAATGGGTCATTCTCGCACCCTGCCTATATAGCAACCTGCGAACTTCCCTTTTTATAAGGTTTT
>ML811600.1:107786-121344 GCA_009831015.1 Picea engelmannii | reverse complement strand
CCTTCTCTCTTTAGGAACTCAGGCCACTGACCCCTCTGAAGGAAACAGATAGGTTTACATCATTAACGATCATAGGGATGACAAAAATAATGTGTAACACATGTGCTTCACATTTTTGATATTTTGGTCTTTGGACAAAAACATTTTTTTGTAACACTTTTATCGTTATATATATGAGGCTTCTACCGGCTTACTTGTTGTATATACAAAGTGTGATTGGTTTTTATAAATGTCTCAAATGTTTGTCTAACATATAATTAGCCAATTTTTCTGATAATGTATTTAGACATCTAGGAATGTGTTGATATTCAATGTAATCAAAATGTCGTTCCAAGAGGAGAATTTGTAAATATACCCTTAATAAATTAGGACTTCAGATAGAGTAGACGTTACTCAACTATAGGACTACTAACTGTGAATCAAGTTGTACAACAAGATGATGGATTCCAAGTGAAACAATGTCGGTCAATAATTCGTTGACTGCATTGTATTTCATGATATTATTAGTTGCACAACCAAGGAAAACACCATGTAGACTAATCAACTGATCTGTAGGTGCATAGATTTCCCAAGCAACAAATGTTAAGTTCTAATTACTGCAACTAGTGCCATCAGCGAAGCCAAGATAGGGTAGCGAAGACATCAACATCTGGAAACCAAGCACAATGCAAGGTAAGCAACTGAGGGTCAAAACCAAACAACAAAAAAGCACACAAAAGTATGATACACTAAAATAAAATCACTCATGCAAAAATGACTTAACCATAATACTTCTTTAAGTAAAGCCCATTTCTGGGTTCACTCAAAGGGATTCCATATAATCAACTAGCTCATAAAATCCCTTCTCCAACACACATTTCACAATGTAAGGACCTCACCACATGGCCTCAAATTTACCGACCCATAGAAAATCATGATCTTGTTCATAAAGAAGAACTAGATCACCTTCAGAAAAAACACGTGGCTTGACATGTTTGTCATATTGGGCTTTGACACGTTTCTTATGGGTTTCAATAACTAAGGTGACATCACAATGGGTTTCGTCTAATTGCATCAAGTACAATAGACGTTCCTCTTCAACAGAGGTATTGGGGAGAATTTCAATGACCAGTTTCAAAGACAATATTTCACATTCAATCGGAAAGATAACTTCGATACCATAAACCAACTGGAAATATGTAAATCCCATAGCAGACTTAATGAATGTTCGATAGGCCCATAATGCTGAGAACAACATCATGTGCCAACTTGTCTTATGAATTCCTATCATCCATGGAAGCATAGTAATAAGAAATTTGTTGATTTCTTCAACTTGGCCATTGGCCTGTGGATAATAGGGGGTTGAGTTTTCATGGTGAAGACCCAACTTTTCAGTAAGTTCAAACGTCATAAAATTCTGAAAATGACTATTGTGATCAGTGACGATAGCTTGAGGGACACCAAACCGAGTAATGATATGATTGAATATGAACAATGTTGTAGTTTTCCCGGTGTTATCAAATGTAGGCATCGCTTCAGCCCATTTAGTAAAATAATCCATAGCTACAATGATGTATCCATGCCCCCCAGCCGAGTGAGGGTTACATGTCATGAAGTCAATTCCCCATTTGTCAAATGGACCAATGGAAACTACTGGGTGTAAGGGAGTAGGATGAGATCTTATCTTGTTATTATAAGTTTGGCAAGCATGGCATTTTTGAACAACAGTAATACAGTTCTTAAACAAAGAAGGCCAAAAATAACCCGCTCGTAAGATCTTTTGGGCAGTGGAATACCTAGACATATGACCGCCACATGCTCTGGAGTGACAATCATTCAAAGAGTTCTCAGCTTCATCATAAGTGAGACATTGTCGAAATATAGAATCAGTACCACGATGATAAAGGGTATCACCGAGAATGATGTATTGTCCGGCTTGATAGCGTATACGACGACGGTCCGTGCTAGATAGATCAAGCCAGAACGTTTGAGTCTGGAGATAGATAATGATAGATCCATACCAGATGTCATCATAACTTATTAGAAAAAGGGATTCATCAGGCAAGGAATACTTTGCCACATTTTTTGTCTCAGTGGAGGGAAGGTCACATATCAGTTCGGAGAAAACCAAATATTTCTTTGACTTAGCATGTTCAAATTCCAAGTCAAACTCTTGGAGAATCATTATCCATTTGGATTACTTTCCGCCTAGAAATTTTCGAGTAAGGATGTGTTGCATGGGGTTGCAATCAGAAATAACAATGGGTCTGCGTAATAAGATATAATGACGAAAATGTCGAACAAATTGAACAACTGCCAAGGCCAGTTTCTCCACATGGAGGTATTTGGTTTCGGTAGTCATGAGACTCCTACTCAAATAATATATCACATGTTCATCGTGCAAATCATCCTCTTGGACTAATACCATGGAGATGGTAGAGTCTGAAGCAACTAAATAGAGGAAGTAATCTCGACTATAATCAGGTGGAAATAGTAGTGGTGTACGGGTTAAAGCGAGTTTCAAAGATTCAAAGGCTTTGGTTGCAGTGTCTTCCCATACAAAGGCATAACCTTTCTTAAGAAACCGAGTGAATCCTTTCGTCAATTCAACATAATTGGGGATGAATCGTCGTAAAACATTTTCCTTCCTTTGCAAACTTTGGAGTTGGCAGGGTGTGGAAGGAGGAGGAAGATTAAGAATCGCCTCAACCTTCAAGGGGTCTACTCGAATCCCATGTATAGACACAATGAAACTGAGAAGTCGGTCAAACTCCACACAAAAAACACATTTGTGTGGGTTCAAACGGATGCGATAATACCGACAGTGTAGGAAAATGGCCCGTAAATGTGTCGGGTGATATTAACGACGCATGGAATGCGCTGGTAGATCGCCAAGATAGGGTTGTATGATATGCTTTATATCATGGAAAGTGTAAGACATAGCACGTTGAAAGGTTGCACCAACATTATTAAGACCGAAAGGTAATTTTCGGTACGCAAAGGTTCCCCAAGGGCAAGTGAAAGCAGTCTTGTGTTGATCCGCCGGTAAAATATTAATTTGGTTATAGCCAGAGAAACCGTCGATCAAGGAGAATATTTCACTTCCGGCACAGTCGTCAATGATATGGTCGACGAAAGGGGTTGGGTAATTTTCCTTAGGACAAGCTTTATTTGATTCATATATTTTGTTTTACTTCCCTAAGTTGCATTTATGGGGGGGTGTTGATGTATAAGTTTACTTAGGATAGGTAGGTCATGTCATCCTTTTTTGACTGTTTCCGGATAATCACCATGTGCTTCTTTGACTTATCCCAACCACCTACTTGTCTCATTACTTCATGAGAGACTTATCCATCTACCCTCCATCTACCTTCATCTACTTTCATCTACTTTCTTCAATGCTATCTCCTCTCAGCCTATTATAAATAAAGGAGCTCTTCAATGTAATCAGCAAGCAAATCAATAAGATCAAGGTTTCTTTTTGTAGAAGGTTATTGGTTTTGCAGTTTCCTTGTGCCTATGATATTGTGTTTTTCTCAATATCTACAGTACTTACTCCAGATAAAGAAGAGGTATTACCTATGAATCCTAGGAAAGAATCTCAATAGTGCATAGTGACTATGTTAAAAGACGATAAGAATCAAAATGGAAAAGAGACTATCGAGACGAAGCTCACTAGAAAGAAGGATAGAAAGATAAGTAAGAAGAGGGCTAATATTGAAAAGTTGCAAAAGATTCCAGAGGGAATTTCGCAGAAAGAAAATTTGCAGAATTGGAGCTTCGTCGGGATATCATAACAACAACACATGGCACTTCGCCATGGCGAAGCAATATAGTCGTTGGGGATGATATATCCATTCGAATTCCGCTCAGAACGGACAGAAAAGCAATAAAGGTTCATTATCAAACCGTTGGACCATGCCATAACGGATTGAACAAGAGTTAATAGGGGCTCATAACCGTTGCACGCGAACCATTGCCAAGTTTCCTACTTATCCCTTCGCGCCATGCACAGAGAACACTTTTGCTAACTGAGAATTTGAAGCCCATAGACTAAACAAAATGCATACAGTGATCATTACACCCTTGTTATTATTCTAGTGTAGTGTCTAAGTCCATCGTGACCCCGATAATTTTAATCCCGAGCGCGTATGTCCGACGAGCTCACCGCAGTTGAAGAATCAGTGATAGAAGTTCTCTTCAACTTGATGACATAGAGAGTCAAGTCGGAAAGAGGAGTGTCTACCCATGAAGAGAGGATTGTCGAAGAGAGGATTGTCAGCCTCTCCATCCACTACCCATGAAGTTGGATCGTCCTGTGAAAGGTGAAATAAGCACAAGGATGACTTAGTGAATGATAAGTTGATTCCGAGAATCCTACCTGCCTATCTACCACCTCTGAGCAGTGCAATAAACCTAGACAGTGTGCCCAGAGACTTTGAATACGCATTGGTCACTGCGTACCTTCTGAAAGAGGTGCGCACGGTTCGTGCTGACAGGGATAAGCTCACAGCGTTGAAGTTTAGAGAATTCAACCTTGGCAATAGGAAGGTTTACAACATGCTTTCCCCACATAAGTATCTGACAAGAACAAAAGGAAAGAACTCAAATATTACCCCTCAGTCATGGACCCAGAACCTCGCGCAGTCCACCCTACTGAATGTTATGAACATTTTGCAGTTCAGGGGACACCAGGAGGTGAACACATGCATCAAATTACCGTTGTCTTGCTATCATGGAGGTTATTTGTGGTTGAATCGTTGCATGATCTGACATTGATCAATTGGGTCACAGGGCTAAGCATGCAAGGCCCCGAACCATAGGATTTCTACCCTGGAAAGACTGCAAATCGTGCTCTAGCCCAAAGGATAAAGGATACTTATGGAGATGTAGAGAAGGGCATGCGAGGCTACAAGGTAGCCTCTATCCAGAGTGGTGCAGTGCGCTTAGCCTGTCAACTGATCGTAGGGAAATTAGTTCGCAAGAACCGGCCCACCCAAGTAACCAGATTTGTAGTCGACCTCGCATGGGAAGTGCATGGAGGGCCTACACATGAATTGGGAGAAGTACTTGATGAACCAGTTAGAACTGGACTACAGGGAAGCGCAAGACTAAGGATATAAGTTCCACTTCAATTGGCTTCTCATCTTAATCGTTTTCATCGCATGGGATATGTCGGAAGGTGCGACCTTCCTAAACATCGAGCCCTTTGAACCATTGGATGCGAAGTTCAATACGTTGTGGTACTCTAGTGACATGAACAAGCAATGGAAATTGAATGCCATCTTCCACACTTATTACACCCAGCTGAAGACCGCTATCAAATCTGAGCCTTGTTTAACCCCGAACACACTCCACAAGTTTAGACCCTTGCTGAAATTCAGCACAGATCGCCATTTCATCTATATCACAGCGCGCGCTGATGAGCATAAACAACAACTACAGTCATACTACAAGTTGACAGAGGAAGACTTAGAGGAGATTACCAAGGAATGGTCGATGGACCTCCTTATTCCAGTGGAACCCGCAAAGCTATTTGATATCGACAGTCCAGAAGCAGCGCACGATACACCTGGACCGAGAAAGACCAAGAAAAATGAAGAAGCCCAAGATGTCCACAATACCTCGATGAAGACTACTTCTATCTCACTGAAGAAAGGAGGTGATGACGAAGAGATAGATGGCACAGAATTAGAACGGAATAAAGGCGAGGTTACACCGCCTAGAGACGAGGAGGACCCCTCGAAGAAAAGGAAGGTTTCCCCTCCGAAACCTTCCTCAAGGAAGAAATCGAAAGCAACCAAGACTAAGTTTGAGGCCACCCTCACTTCAGACAACTTTGAATTCATTGTTGCAGCCCTAAACGATGCTTCACTGGATATAGTAGAGAAGCAGGAAGCTAAGCAGGAGGAGGTGTTCAGTCGGATCAAGGTTGAACTTCAAGAAGTCCAGCAGATACTACAGTCCAGCCGCGCAGTTTCTAATGTGCCTCTATCAGCAGGAACACCAGAAATAGGAGATGAGCCAGCTCAACTCCACCGAATCGTTGATATAGTCGAAGCTCGCCTTCGATGAGCACAGGAGGAGACAACGCAAGCCACCCAGGATTTGGTGCAAGCACAGGAAGACCTTCTAGAACAGCGCAGTATTTCTGAACGCAAGAAGCTTACTCTGTAAGAGAGGTTCGATGAAGAAAAAACCTAGCTACATAAAGAAAAGGAACAGTTTCTCGTAGAGCAACTCGAAGTAAAGGAAATGGTTCACAAATCACTTCGCTCTGTGACAGTCATTGAAGTAAAGGCCAAAGAACGAGTTCCACAGCATGTGGCACAACTCGAAGACATAATCCAGCAGCTCCAACAATGCATAGAAGACTTGGAGATCTGCATTGTGCCCGAGACCCCTCAAGATGTACGAGACCAAAGGGAAGCCAGTGCCTGCAGTGTAGTTGACATATTAAGATCTCTTGCCTTGGATTGCAAGTAGCTGAGTAACCAGAGCGCTCAAACATATGAAAACCTCACTGAGAATCCTAAGTTACAGGAATTGGATTCGCAGCTCCAAGAAGTGAAGCAACATGCAGATACACTACAGGCGTAGTTGAAGGCCCTGTCAGCTGTAGACAGAATGAAGAGGTCTCACGAACAACGTACAGCTCAGCGCCAGATCCATATGCTTCAAAGAAAAGTAATGGAAGTCACTCAACGACTTCAACCTGCGCAAGAGAAGGAATGTTTGTTGTTTACAGAGGTCGAGAGCTAAGGAGCAGATCTAGAACAGGTCATCCTCACAGCAGAACAACGCCTAGAAGGATCAGTGACCGACGCAGTGATCCAAGAGTTCACTGAACAAGAGGCCATATCAAAGAAACAAGTCGAAGCAGCTTGAGCCAAGCTCAAGGCGTTCAAGGTAGAATTTCTCAGACCAGAGTGACTCAGGATGAGTCACAAGTGAGTGTTGGGGGCCCATTGGCCCTTGACCAATTTTTGTGAATTTCTTGGTCAGGATGACCTATTTTGGAACTTCGAAAGCCTGTCGAAGGAGGAGTGCAAGACGAAGTGAACATCACAGGAACTCATCCCCCTTTTTGGGTTTTTGGGAATATGTAACAGGAAGGGGATGTCGGCCCATGGGTTTACCCATGTTTAGGCCTATTTTGTATGTATATATAGATGTCTAGGCCATATAGAGAAGTAGTGGATGATATATCTATGTGATGTAGGCTAAGTGCCAAGAGTTGGATCTGTGTGATCAAGGCTTTGTGCATTCTGTGTAAGACTTGTAGACCTGAGTGCAACTCCCTGTGCGATACGATAGGAGGCTTAGTGTTGTAACGCAAGGAAGAGGGATCTAGCTAGCTGCGCAGATCTCCTGTCCTGTGCGGAGTAAGGGTTTTGAGGCTCTATTCTTGTAACTGATTGATCGAAGACTATAAAGAAGAATATTTGATGGACATAGCCCCAAGGTGGGGGTGAACCACATAAACATTGTGTTATGTGCTTTGTTCTTTGTCTTGATGTGTTCATATGTTATATGTTAAGTGCTATGATATGTTTAGGTAGATCTATTTATGCTTGTTGCTTATTATATGAGAGAATGTTAGATCTGATCTAGATATTCATGCTTAGTGCTTGATATGCTCATTCTGCTCCATTTGTATATGCTAAGTGCTTGAATACTGTAGATAAGTGTGAATACTGTGAAGCTCTGTTGTATCAGCGAAGTGAATAGTGATTACATATTAAGAAACTGACAGTGCTAAGAGTTGTATTAAGTATTATAATCACAGATCTATGTCCCAACTAAGGTTGCAAACACTTGAGACCTGCAACCATCCCTGTCTCTACCTCGGGTGAGACTTCATCTGCTTCGCAAGTGTTGCCGAAAGGACCGGTAGTTAGGGTTTTGTTGGTGCATTGTTGTAGTGTTGAACCCTAGGTCTGCCCCTATGCCAACAAAGATGGTCATGGTCGTGACATACTCCAAGTGGTGTTTGATCAAAATATATGAATCACTCTCGAGGAAATCGAGCCATTGAAATTCATTCCTCTAACCCACTGACGGCCTATGTGAAAGGCATAACTGCTCAAGTGTGCGAGAAAAGTAACAAACCTTATGAGAGTTATTGCACCCATCTTTGCAGTGTTGGTTTCGGTAGTGGTACGAACATAGACATTCACTGGAATATCTCGTGAGAAAATTCACAAGCATCCCCACACCTGTAGCTTCTTTTTCTGAAATCTAGAGAGTTGGTGCCCGATCAATGAAACTGCCTTGGATCTCTTCAAATGATGACAATTTTTTTGAATCTCTGGTTCCTTCATCTAATATTATGGACTAATCCATCTTCTTGTTGTCCATTTGTTGCAGGTAATATGTGGTTTTTGTTAGAGCACATAAGATCTATGTCAGATTTATTGTTGAACTTGTGATGGAGGGGTCACACCCATGTGAAAGGAAGCAATATGATCGATAATTATCAGATCAACCTGGTGCATATAGTGGAGAAAACGTTAATCCCTTTGTTGTTAATCCGTAGAGCTCCATGAGTGGCTCATGGGATTTGGAATCCCTGGAATTAGAAAGAGTCGATCAGTGACAATATCCACAACTCGTAGAACAGAATCACAGATAAAGTGGGGTGTTGAACTCGTAACTGATGATATTCTGCTGCAACTTCCCGACGTCCCTATCATGGTGAATATATTTTTTCCATCGATCGTGTTAAACATGGATGGAACCACGCGATCATGTATATCATTTTAGATGAAAGTGTAACGACCATGTGCCTTTTGAGCGAACCTCTTGAGTTTCGACCCTGATGCTTCTCCATTTTTTTTCTACTACTTTGAAATACTCTATTCAAAACAATCGTGAGGGGTCTTTGCCTTCAACCCAAAGTAGTGAGCAACATGATCTGAGAATTGGAGCATTGATTGTTGAGCCCTAGGCGTGATTATCATAAACACTCATGTCATCCATGCTCTTCTACTACGATTGTTGGCGAGAGAGATGTATATAATGAAAGCAATTAGCTGGGTTTGTGCAGGTGCCATTATATAACGTGTAGAGTTTAGACACTATTGCGATGAGAAAGGGATCTAATCCCTTTCTCCTTCAAGGCGAGGAATTTAATTATCAACTGCGCCTACTTCAACATTTGTAGCTGCTTCATGTCCATCAACTTCAAACTTACGATCATGCTGACGGAGCAAACCAGTTTTGATCCTGCCACCATCATATTCAGGACCAACATTCTGCAATCAAAGATCAGTATCTGACTTTGTTATATCTTTTGTAACATGACCATGTTCCCCTCCACCAGAGACAAATGACTTGGATCCAAAACCAGGCTCAATATTGTCATATAAATGATCGTATTGGCTTCCCGGAGTAGACAAAGATGCATGGAGAGTTGATGGAACAAGTACAGATAATCTTGCATGTGAATAGCAGTATGCTTGCAACTCTTCAGATATGCCAAGAGGCCTTGAACTAGAAGGTGTTGTCTAGAGTTGTGATCCAGTCCTATAAACTGTTGGTGGCGAAAGAGGTGACCTAGGATCTGGCTCTCGCAATACAAACAGTAATCCAGGATGACCAACATGGTTTGGATTCAAACTGAAAGAACTCTCTGGGTTTGGTGCACGTCCACATATTTCTTGCTTGGTGTGTGACGAATCTCAAGATGAAGCTTTCAACACTTTTTGTCCCAATGACCACTTAGATTACAATGGCTGCAATAATTTCTTCGTTTTCCCTTTAATAAAATATCCTTACCATGAGGACGTGAAAGAGGTTTTTTTGTCTTGTCTCTCTTCAAATGGACACATCTATCTTCTTAATCCAAACTTTCTTTGTTTGATGCTTGGCTACATCATGGTTATAATATGCATAAATCATGTTTCTTACATTCAAGAAAAGAATTTGAATGGCTTTTATACCTTCCTGAATTGTCCTTTATCCGATGAGGAAAAGATGGCTTGATTCCTTTCTTGGAATCTGATGGTGAAGAGATGGTTTTTTCTTCAGCAAACTTTGAGCATTCTCCCCTCTCTTCCTTTCCATAACTAAAACCTAAAAATGGTGGTATTTGTACCTCCTCTAATGGTTGAGTGACTCCTTGGCCATGAATGTCAATTCCACCTCCTTTGTATCCCATATTCGTGAGGAGATTCATGCCCACGTTAGTTTCATATTGAGAAGAAAATGAACATGAAAAAACATCATATACCTCGGTTTGAGTTTGTGCATCCACCGTAGAAGGTTCGTTGTCCTTCATTCATTCACCATGCTGCAACTTAGCCAAGAGATCATTCTTGGCTTGCAATTCGAGCTGCAATTCTTCAATAATTTCATTGAAGACTTCTCCATGAAGCTGAGATCTCTCTTGAAGCTCTTGCTTCTCTTCTTCTACAACCTGCAAAATTCTCCTCAACTCTAAGTCTTAAAATTGAATGTTGTGATTTATCTCTTCTAATTCTTGAATTATTTCTGGTAGCTTCTCTCATTTTCCCATCCTACAAAGCAGTCAGCCTGCTCTGATACCACTTGATCTGAAAATGGGCTAGTACTTACTCTACACAAGTTTTCAATTGAGAACAGTTTTCTGACAAATTATTTGCATAAGTATTAAAGAGAATATGAGTCCATTATTAACCATTCTTTTAAACAATAATACATAACACACATGAACCCAAAATGGAATAAGCATATGAAAAGACAAGAGAGAGACAACCGATGTTGGTAATGGAGTTCACCCCTCCTGGGCTACGTCTCCGGATTTGCTTCAATTGGAATACAGATCTCTTTCATTCCTTCTTCAAAAGATGTTGCGACCTTCTCATAAGTGATTACATAAGAGATTCCTTCTCCTTCAATGAGGATTCAAGAAGACTACACACACTCATATATCTCCATACATCAAGAAGGATAATTCCTTACATGAATAAGTCTCTCAATGCTTAGGAGTAATAGCATTATGGCTCTCTAACTCCACTCATTAATTCTCCATTACTCCCCCCCCTTAAATAGGTCTCACATAAGGCATTATATAGCTTTTCCTCACTCTCTCTTAAAAAATAGCATTAATTCCTAAATCCACAATAATAGGATATAATTACAAAAGAGGAAAAACAAGATCCATAAGTGTAGGATATCAAACTATCTTCAAGCAAATAATGGGAAAAGTATCAAAACCACCCAAAGACTCTTCAACCATGCCCTTGATTCTCTCAACCTATAATTGAGAATAATGGCAAATTGGTGTGAGGTGGTTTCTCACATAAAAACCAATTTCCAAAATTATAATTTAATGATAAATACRTGAGTCTAATTTCTCACACAAGTATTAATCATTTTACATAAAAAATGAATAATAATGTATGAGTTTTCCAAAATATCATAAAWCATAATTAAATGCATGAGMATTTCATAAAAGAATAAGAATGCATGAGACCTTTTTCTCACAAARCATTAATAAAATGCATGAGAAAATAAAACTCATAAAAGCATAAACTCACCACTTTCACCACTTTGTCACCAACTTCAAATCAACTTGGTGAGAAAAGTAAAGTCCCTTCCATGTGTGGAGATCCGCCCGGATCACCTCTCCTTSGGCACRCTGGAAGAGGGATGTTTCCTTTGGAGGCACTTGAGTGTCCCTTGGAGGTGACTCACTATCCTTCCCAACCCCAASGTTCACCTTTGGAGGCCTTATCTCTCTCTTTTTGGGAATGATGTCACACTTGGGAGGCTAGGGTTTTGGTGGTGTTGGTGACTTGATAATGACTTGGAATTTTTTATGAAGGAAGATCGTTGCACCATGAATATTAGGCCTTGGGAGGCCCAACGACTTCCTCAATTATCTCAACGTCTTTCCATTTATGCCAAAACACCACCCTTAAAGGGGATGACATCATCTTTTAAGGCTTTATTCTTTTGTAAAATTAAATTTGAATTTGTAAAGGGGAAAATTAGGAGGTCAACCTCCCTAATTTGTGGTTTACCCTAATATAGGTGGACAAAATGGTTTTATTAGGCATTGTATAAATAAAGTTCATGACATTTTCATTTTATCACAATAACACACTTGTGAATTACATGTTTAGGATGAAATTCTCACCCTACTTGGGCAATTCACGCTTTCTCTCTCTTATACTATTTTGGATGCCAGTACTTGTCTCTTGTAGAAGAAGTGGTGTGTTATCTCTCTTGTATGTTTCTCTTTCTTTGTGGTGGAAAATTCTTGGTAAAGAAGGGTTTGATCTTGTTATCTCTTGAAATTTGTCAATATTGTTGGTTTTTCTTCTTGTTTCATGGTTCTTCTTGCTTAAAACAATGGAGGAGTATAAAGGCATACACCCTCTACTAAGGTCCATTATTTTTCTTGGAGAAGCTACTTAACAAGGTTGCTAGGATGATTAAAAATGCTTACACCATCCTAGATTTACCTTGCTAGTTTTTTTCCCCTAGGGAGGTGTTGTGACAGGCACTACAACCCTCTATTTTCCTTTATTTTCATTGCATAGTATTTATAAAATGGAGTTCCTCATTTTTTAAGTTTGAAATAAATTTTCTTTAGCATCTCTTTACCTCAAGTTTCTTAGAGAGATCATGTTCATCTTAAGAAATCATGTGTAAAAAGTACTTAAAATTTTTCATTTTTTAGAAAGATAGAAGAAATCAACAAAGTTATTTATAACTCCTACAATGTGAATCGGAGGAGTTACATTTAACTCCTTTGATTCACATCAGAGGATTTTCTTTATTTATCGTCGATGCCCTTACCTATCACACGAGTTAATACTAACTCTTCCTATGTGAACCAGGGGAGTTGGTTCCAACTCCTCTGATTCACATCGGAGGAGTTTTCTCCAAGTTTGTCGATGTCATCGGAAGACTTTGAGGAAAGTGCTCTAATGAACATTAGAGGGCTTCCCACTAAGTTCGCCAATGTTCATCGAAGAGGTTTCTCTCAATTCCTCTGACCTTGATTGCCTCACCAACCCCGCATTTAATAAAGAAAAACTAACCGATCTATTTATACATTAACACTCCATATTTTTCCTTTGTTCAACTAGTAAGTTGAGGTAATAAGAGTTTCTTCAGATCAAGAGCACACCAATTCACCACCCAAACTCGCACACTTCAACATCCTGCACGTGGTTCCAAGTTTTTCAGGTACGAGCATCTTCCTCTTTCTTCCTAGGGTTAGGGTTTCTTTCTCGATTTTTCTCCATATTTCATCTTTGCTTCTACACATTGTTCCCTTAATCATCACATTGCCCTATCCTTAATCCCCTCTATGAACTATGGTTGCCTAAGCATGTAAAACCCATCTCTTTCTCCTCGACCTGAAATCACAGTCATTTTCCTCACACGATTTTCGAACCTTTAAGGCACCTTTTGTTGATATATTTTTAAATGGAATCCAAACCATGGTCTCTATGTCGAGTGCAAAGCAATAAAACCCCTTGTCCATTCTCTATCGAACCCCTAAAACGCTTGCCATCGAGAGTGCTTCTGGTAAATCCTTCGACTATATCGGAGACTAACTACATCAATTTTCCTAAGACTT
>ML811600.1:54084-107686 GCA_009831015.1 Picea engelmannii | reverse complement strand
GGACACAGGGAAGGCCGACACGGTAAGAATGGACAACTACAGATGGCCGACTCAATAGAGGGTTTGGATAAACTTCTCTTGAACATATGAATGACATGACCAAGGACTTGGCAGAACTGAATCAAAGATGACCCAAGATATGACCTTGTAGCAAATCGAATGAGAGACAAATGGATTTACCAAACCAGCTTCAAATAATGAATAGGGGGTGTCATGTTCAAGAACGACACTTACTGCCAATAATATGAATACGAAAACACATCCCTTTCCCAAATTTTCCCTCGCCATTTATGGCGAGTACCTCTTTATTTTTACGCAAGCTTAAGGAGGATAACATATGCTTGTTGATGTAAGCTCATCCTTCGGAAGAGTCCCTTGGAGTATGTTTAACGAACCCTAGGAAGGATTGGTTAGGTCCCATTACGGGTCTTTCGATATTTGTTTAACGAGTCCAAAGATAGAAAACTCAGAGGTTTTTTATGATTATAGAGTCTAGAAAAGTACTTAAAAGAGAACTCTCTCAGTTCCTTTTTCGTAAAGTAGTCTGATGATACTGAAAAAGAGATAAACTATCGCTCAACAAACATTTTCTTCAAATACTTTCATGAGCGTGAAAACAACAAGATTGCTCGGCAATCTTTTCATGTTTAGAGAATCTGAAAAGAGCTTAAAGAGAACTCGAGGGGGTTCCTTTTTCGTATAACCTTTATGAGTCCGAAAAAGTGATAAAAGTGTACTCAATTGCGTTCTCATGTATTTTTGAGCGTGAGAACGAACAAAGACTAAGCTCGAGGTTTTGTCTAAAAACCATAAAAAAATAGTTGTGCATGCGACGAAAAAAAAGAAAAAACATTCGTACTCCTTCGTGTGGACTTCAAAGTTGTTATATCTACAAAAAGTCACACTCATATGACTATTAGGCATTAGGTTTTATGGACAAAACAATATAAAAATCAACAAAAATGGTAAAAAGTAAATAAATGTGGGTAAAAAGGGCTTTTACCATATTCATTGTGATTTTGCCAAGAACTTTGCCCAAAACCCCTCTTTTTCCCCCAAACTTCGTTGCTCGATCGTGGGAGGCACAAGCGACCATTTGGTGAACCGTCTCCATAAATGAGGTAGGCTCTTGATCTTCTATCTTTTCCATGGTTTAGTTTTTGTTTTTAATGGCAAATTTCAAGGTTTTGGGTTCATTTTAGGACCAAAACTTGCGCTCGAGCATTCTCACATGCTAGCCATATGAGACCTGCGAGAATGCATGATTCTCCCAGGCAGCCTTAAGGGCAGTTGCGAGAATCTCGCACTGTGATAAAGGGGCACCTGCGGGGGCCGAAAAGCGAAAATTCAACTTGATTTTGCTCAATAAAAAATTATTCCAAGGTTTGAAATGAGTTGTTGACCCTTCTCTTATGTTGTTTGTGCAGGCATTTGACCATCACGATGTTGGAGTGGTGAGAAAGAGAACATGAGGAGGAGGATTCCATTGTCGGGAATGACCCAGGTACCATTGCCGCCCTCCAAGACTGTGGGCTCTTCAAATTCTTCTGGATTCCGGGCATGAGGGCCCAAATCAGGTTGTTGGAGTACCTGGTTCATATGTGGGACGTGGACCAGCAGTTGTTTCACATGGGAGTCCACAACTTGACCCTAGATATCGAGTATATCTACTTTCTAACATGGTTATCATGACGTGGGTACCACGCTAGCCTGACCGGTAGTCGAGGTGGCAGACTCCCTATGAGTGAGTATTGTCACCAGTACTGTGCCCCAAAGGCAGAAAGAAGCAAAGGCAAGGTGGCTATTTGGGGGGTCCAAGATTTGACCCTGCGAACCATCTTGTTCACTATAACACACATGGTCAGGAGTACAACTCCACACATGGCTCTCCAGAGCTACTTCCAATATGCCATAGAGTGCACAGAGCCACGAGTCTTCAACTGGTTGGATGTAGTTCTTCGCAGTATGAAGAGGCAATTGACAAAATGCAGTAAGGGAAACTTGAAGCAATTCAGGTACGGATCACTTTTGGTGTCCTTCTTTCTCGAGAGGGTCCCATTGTTGAGGTTATAGGTTGAGTGGGGTTTACCAGCCCCACAGGATCCGAGGATGTTGAGGTGGTGCAACCTCATGGCCCGACATGTAGTTGGGCCTATCATCAAATACAATGGCTCATTCTTTGACTGGTTGCGGCTACAGATGTTGATGGTTGATGACTACGCATACGTCGGTTTGGACTTCCGAGGGGATCTGGATTTAGCCCTACCTGAGGATGCTCAGTGGGGTGACCTAGGTAAGAAGTACACATTTTGTTCTTTTAAATGTTTTTGTAATTTTTATCATATAAAATGTTTTTATGTTTGTCCAAGAACTGATCAAAAATCTCTTTTTGATGACACAGATGTCGGGCCATATCGACCACCAAGAACATCTCCTATTAGCGGCGAGGAGAGGTGGCTCCAATGGCACGATGGATGCCGAAGACTATGAAGTAGTGGAGCAAAACTTGGAGGGGTTGACTGCTGACATTCCAGATATGGCTATCAGAGAGATCCCTCGGCATTATCAACGCCACACTGTGGGCGTGTCAGGGTCTATTAGTCAACTGCTTTGTAGGGTGGCTCGGACAGTCGTGTGTTATCATGAGTGTCACCCATGACGTTATTTTGTAGAAGCTATGAGCTTCACATTTTGATATTTTAGTCTTTGGACAAAAACTTTTTGTAAAAAACTTTTGATCGTTATATACATGTATACGGCTTCTACCGGATTTTCTTGTGTTGTGTGATATATGTAATCTGATTGGTTTATAAATGGCCCAAATGTCTGTCTAATACATAGTTATCTAATGTATCAATCAATGTATTTAGACATCTAGGAATGTGTTGATACTCAATATAATCAAAATAACATTCCAAGAGGCTAATTCGTAAATATACCCATAATAAAGTAGGACTTCGAATAGCATAGACATTACTTAATTGTAGTACTACTATCTTTGAATTGAGTCGTACAACCAAGTGGCGGATACTGAGCGAAATATCATCAATCAACAATTTGATGACGGTGCTATACTCTGCAATATTGTTGGTCGCACGACCGAGACACACACCTCATAGAGTGATAAGTTCGTTTGTAGGGACGTAAATTGCCCAAGCAGCAGAAGCAAGGTTCTGAGTACAACGGCTACCGCCATCAGCGAAACCAATGTGGGGTAGCGAAGACTCTGACATCTAGAAACCAAACACAACGTAACATAATCGGCTGAGGGCAGAGACCAAATAATGAAAAAGCATACTACAGTAACACACAAGAAGTATGATACAATACAAATATAAGTACTCATGCACAGGTGATCTTAGGCATAGTACTTCTTTAAGTACAACCCATTTCTAGGTTCACTCAAAGGGATACCGTTATAGTCCACTAACTCGTAAGCTCCTTTCTCCAAAACTCGTCTAACGATATAAGGACCTCACCACATAGATTTGAATTTTCCAGCTCCTAGCATATCCCGATCTTGTTCGTAAAGGAGAACCAGATCACCTTCGGAGAAAACATGAGGCTTGACATGCTTGTCGTATTGGGCTTTGACGCGTTTCTTCTGGGCTTCTATGACTAGGGCGGCGTCGCGATGAGTTTCGTCTAATCGCATGAGATACAAAAGACGTTCTTCTTTGGCATAAGTTTTTGGGAGGAGTTCGACGGCTAGTTTTAGGGAGGGGATCTCACATTCAATCGGCAGGATGGCTTCTAGACCATAGACTAACCGGAATGGTGTAAACCTGGTAGCAAACTTAACGCACGTCCGGTAAGCCCACAATGTTGAAAACAACATCGTGTGCCAACTCATTTTGTGAATCCCTATCATTCGTCGAAGCATGGTAATGAGGACTTTGTTAATTTCTTCAACTCGGTCGTTGGCTTGTGGGTAATAGGGTGTTGAGTTTTCATGGCGAAGAACAAACTTTTCAGTGAGTTCGGACATCATGAAGTTTCTAAAGTGGCTACCGTGATCAGTGACGATAGCCTGAGGAACACCAAAACGAGTTATGATGTGATTGAATATGAATAATGTTGTGGTCTTTCCGGTGTTGTCAAATGTTGACATTGCCTCGGCCCATTTCATAAAATAATCTACGGCTACAATAATGTATCCATGCCCCCCGGCCAAGTGAGGGTGACATGTCATGAAATTGATACCCCATTTCGCAAAAGGATCGACGGAGACCACAGGGTGAAGAGGAGCAGGATGGGACTGTATTTTATGGTTGTAGGTCTGGCAAGCGTGGCATTTTTGGACGACAATTATACAATCGTTAAATAAAGAAGGCCAAAAATACCCGGCGCACAATATCTTATGGGCAGTAGCATACCCAAACATATGACCACCACAAGCTCCAGAATGGTAGTCATTTAGGGCTTTCTCGGCTTCATCAAATGTGAGGCAGCGTCGAAAAATTGAGTCAATCCCACGACGATAAACAGTACCACCGAGGATAATATATTGATGGGCTTGGTAGCGTATTCGACGGCAGTAAGTGCTAGAAAAATTGTGCCAGAAAGTCTGGGCTTGGAGATATATGATGATATATCCATACCAAAGATCATTGGAACTAATCAAGAAAAGGGATTCATCAGGTAATGAATCGGCTGCTACATTTTTCGTCTCAGAGTAGGGAAAGTCGCATATCAACTCAGCAAACACTAAGGATTTCTTGGACTTAGAACGTTCGAATTCTAATTCAAACTCTTGGAGTATCACGATTCATTTGGAGTATTTTCCCCCTAGCAGTTGACGTGTGAGAATGTGTTGCATAGGGTTTCAGTTAGAAATTACCGTAGTCTTGCGAGAGAGGATATAGTGCCAGAAATGTTGAACTGCTTGGACGGCTGCCAAGGCCAGTTTTTCAACATGTAAATACTTGGTTTCGGTAGGTGTTAGACTTCGACTCAAGTAATAGATGACATGTTCATCATGAGATTCATCCTCCTAGACGAGAACCATAGCGATGGTGTAATCTGAGGCTGCGAGGTAAAGGAAATAATCGTGGTTGTAATTTGGTGGGACGAGAAGCGGAGTACGTGTCAGGGATAGTTTCAAAGCTTCGAAAGCTTTGTTGGCGATGGTATCCCATATGAACTCAGACCCCTTTTTGAGTAGTCGCGTAAATCCAAGAGTTATCTCGGCATAGTTCGGGATGAAACGACGAAGAAAGTTTGCTTTCCCTTGCAAATTTTGTAACTAGCGAAGAGAAGAAGGAGGAGGGAGATTGAGAATCACCTCGACCTTCAAAGGATCTACCCTGATCCCTTAACATGAAACAATAAAGCCTAGAAGTTGGTTGGATTCTACGTAGAAAACGCATTTGTGAGGATTCAAGCATATATGGTAAAACCAACAGCGAAGGAAAATGGCTCGGAGGTGTATTGGATGATCGACACGACGCATGGAATGAGCAGGTAAGTCGTCTAGATATGGTTGCATGATGTGCTTGATATCATGGAAGGCATAAGACATAGCGCGTTGAAAAGTTGCGCCCGCATTTTTTAGACCAAAAGGAAGTTTTCGATAGTCAAAAGTGCCCCAAGGACAAATAAAAGAAATTTTGTGTTGGTCCGCAGGAACGATATTGATTTGATTATATCCGGAGAACCATCCATCAGAGAGAAGATTTCACTTCCAGCACAATTGTCGACGATCTGGTCAATGAAGGGAGTAGGAAAGTTGTCTTAGGACATGCTTTGTTAATATCCCTATAATCAACGCACACGCGGATTGTGCCTTGTTTCTTTTCAATCAGGACAAGATTAGAAACCCAGTCAGTGAGAGCCACCTGGTAAATAAAGTCGTCTTTGAGAAGTTTCTCTACTTCAATCTTGATAGTGGTCGCTTTACGTGGGTGGACCGGATGAAGTCGTTGCCGAACGGGTTTAGTGTCTGGGTATGTCTTGATCTCATGTACAACAATGTCGGGGTCAATACCCGACATTTCTTCATAGCTCTAGGCGAGGATGTCACGAAATTCTTTGAAAAGCGACTTGTAGGTGACAATTTCGTTGAGGGAACATGAAGCTCCGATATGCACATTTTCGACAATTCCAGGTTTTATGGATATGTCGAGGGGGATGGCGGGTGAGATATTACTTAAGTTCCCTTCGAAAAACACATCGTGTGTAGGTTCGGGAATGGTAGAAATGATGACAACGGTCGACGGGGTCGTGATCCGTTGGTAGCTCTCGATGGTGTGTTGTTCCAGGAAGAGGATGGAATGATGATGTCCATCGTCCCAGGGGGTGTCTTCCATGATAGACATAATCATCTCATCCATGGGAAAAATGACGCGGAAAGGATCTGGAGATAAATCACCAAGAGAGGAGGTAGAATGCGTTGTCGATTGAATGGCTTGATAGGTGGATTCGACCAGACTCAAAGGCATTTCATCGTCATAACAAAGATGATCATCGGGGTTGGGTACCATTCATGGGTCATGAGATGCATGGGTTTCGTGAATAGAGGTGGAGATCATGTTGATCGAAGGGACAGATGGATGTGGAACATCGAGTGGTGGGATGGGGAAGGTACCCATTAATGAGGAGTCTTTAAGAAGACACACACCGACGTTCTCATATCTGGGGAGGGTTTGTCAATGAACGGTATGTTGTCGGTACGTGCATCTAAGTTAAAGAAGTCTAATTGGTTGATGGTAATGACCTTTCCTTGATGAGGGAAACGCATGACATGGAAAAGATTCGACACAACTGCACGCATGGAATCAATCCAGCTACGACCAAGTAGAAGGTTGTAATCGAGAGGAGCATCAAAGACTTCCACTTCAACTTGGACCATTTTTCCTTCTAATGTAATCGACAACGAAGGGAGGACACCATAAGGCTTAAAACCGGAGCCATTAAAGGCTTTGAGTGTGTTGTGGGATTCAGTCAAAGGGGGAGAGTCGATGACTTTCCAGCAGGTAATAGACATGACACACATCGAGGCACCGTCGTCGATAACTGTTCTAGAAATGTTTTTGTCGAAGACAATAAATTGTAATTGGAATGCGAGTTGAGAGGGTAACCTTGGAATGTGATCTTCCAAGTCAAAAATTATTAAATTTGTATCTGTAGGGTCGATTCCACCAATAGCTTTCAACAGTGCCTTTCGTTTTATAGGACAAATTTGAAGGACTTCAAGGGTTGACATCGCAGATGGTGCTTGGGCCATATCTTCAACAATATTGTAGTTCTGGGAAGCACGGGCATGAGGATTGAAAGCCGATTTTTGAATGAATCCCTTTAGAGGAGGGCGAAGAACTCTATCGAGGCTCGGTCATTCGAGATGAAGAGGACCGTTTCTAGGTGGAGTCATGGGAGATGGTTGGACTAACGAAAGAGGTATCGCATCAACTATCTCTTTGGAGGAAGGATAATCTTTGGCTCAAGTGGTAAGTGTGATGGCTTTTTTATTTGAATCTCCTGTACACATTAAAAAATAGGATGTATTCGAGGGGGAAGGTTGGTCATGAATGACCAATTGGGCCTATTGTTGAGAGGGGAAAGGTTGTGACAATATGGTCGGAGTGGGTGGTTTCATGGTCCCTTGAAAGAACTTAGTAACCTCGGCTCGTCGTGGACACTCCTTAGTGTAGTGATCATCACCACAAATAAGACAAGGGTATCGGGATTTGTGCTTATCCCTATCGTCAACAGGCGGTGTTTTGGTTCTTTCTGCTTGTGAATTATTTATGTCCTCCTTATTCTTACCCTTTCCTTTTCTAGATTTGTTTTTACTGGCGGGGGTAGATTGAACAGCATTTACCTCAGAGGTCTTGCCAGTGGGAGGCGTAGGAGACGAAGCATTTTGAACATTAGAAGAAATGGGTTTGGGGTTGTTGCTAGAAGTTTGGGCGGAATGGGGTTAGGCATGGAAAGTGCCAATCACATCGTCAACTGCATGAGAAGCAGCAGGAGTAGTTGAAGTGTATAAGTAGAAGAACAAGGCGCATCAGAGAGTAAGTCGTAAAGAGTACATGTTTGTGAGTAAACGAGGTTAAGGTATTGAGCACGACTAATGGCCTATTCTTCTGTGACAACTCCACCCATGGTGATGTCACGACCGATGTCATTCACGAATGATTTCATGAACCACTCTGCCAGTAACTGATCGGGAAGTTCGAGTTTGATGAGACATCGTCTCCATCGCCACTCATGAATGTGATCGGAGATATGAGTGGCTTTGGTTTGTTTGAAAGAACTCAAAATCTCGGTCCCCATTTCATAGCGGATTGGGAATTGTTAATGGGTGAAGAAATGTTAATGAGTGAAGAAATCCATAGCAAGGGTGTTGAAGTTGACGAACAAACCTTGTGATAATTCTATATACCACTTCACAACAGAACCCATGAGGGTTCACTGAAAAAGGCATAAACGAATAGAGTCATCCATCAAGGAGTTGGATGAGCACCAAAGGTGAAAAGTCAGTACATGATTGTTCGGGTCCTCTCTCGGTTTTCCATCGAATTTAGGGATGTCAGATGGTAGTTTGGACGGTATGGCGGGCCATTGGGGAGAGCGACAGATCGGATCATTTAAAATCCTCAACAGATCCGGGATGTCCAAGGTGGCTAAGACAGGTAATTGTATATTCACATGTGAGTACTGGTGACTTTGGGGAGAGAGTCTCGTCGGCAAACCAGTGGGACCATAAGATGTCTGCACATAATGCGAATATTTGGGCAGATTCGGTGGTTTTTGTGGAGGAAAGTAATCCATAGGGTTGTACCCTTGAATGGGGGCGTGGGGTTGAGCATTCGAGCCCCAAATAGGATTAGGCGTACCTGGATAGGGTTGGCCTGTACCAGGGGGTATGACAGAGCTAGTCGGAGGTTGTTTCCCCCCAGTCAAGTGTGGGTTATGTTGTATAAGATGATTCCAATACTAGGCCAAAGATGGAGGTATGTTTTTTCCATAGGGTGGGGTCGGTGGGGGTTGCCTTCCAATCGGGGGTTGTGTTCCAATTGGGATTTTTCCTGCAAGGGGGGTTGAGTTGGGCCTCCTTGGTGAAATTGTCCACCAACAGAAATCTGGTAATTGGGTGTGAACGACGGAATGGTGCCACTAGGATCAGTGCCTCTGATAGAGGAAGGAAGGGGTCCTCTGAAAGGGGGAGGAGGAAGTGTCGCGATGAAACCAAGAGGATGGTGCCCAGAAGGAGTGGAACTGCCATGAGTCCCAGAGGAGATTTGTGCAGGAGTGGGAATAGAGGCATTTAACGCATGGTATTCATGTGGAAGTGTCCTGGTGACTCTGGGCGAAAGCGGTCTGCCAATGGGGCTTGGCTAGCCACGGTAATCCCGATGTGAAGACTCGTAGAATCTGTGTAATTGACCATTTGTAAAGGGAGATTCAAGATGTGGTCATCTCGCGAAGATTCTGTACTAGGAAAATAATAAGCAGTAGTAAAAGGTACTACGTCTGGATTAGATGTTTCGGGTAGCATAGGTGAGATGGTGATATCAATGCCTACTCCTGAGGCAAAGAGATCCCGCCTAAAAACGCCAGTAGTCGAAAAAGGATCTTGACCCTCAAGTCCTAGGAAAGGTCCAGACAGTGATCCAGAAGATAGAACAACCAAGTCTCAAGAAGAATTCACTCGCATAATACGTCTCTCGGAGTCAAGATGAAGTTGGAAGTCCTCTCGAGAATTGGTAATTCGGAACTGTTCTAGAGAGTCAGTTCTCTCCACTTGTGGAGTGATAATGTCTTGGACTTCACTCTGTTGAGGAGAGCCCTCCGGTGAGTTGGTAGGCAAGGGTTGAGAACCTTCCATATTTAGCCTTGCATTCTACGTGAATGACGTGGAGGGTCAATTGTGATCAAGTTAAAAAACTCATGAAGAAAAATCCATGGTCAACTTGGGTAAATAAATAGCATGCGCTAGTAAAAAAAATCTAGGAAGCAAAACCAAGCAAACAAGACCTTCTAATTCTGAAATCACTAGTTGGTGATGAAATCCAACGCCGCAATGACGAGACAAGAAGGGGCTGGGCTAGGGTGGAAAAGTTACGTTGACGACCTGCTTAATGAACTTACACCCTGGTGCAAGCTCCCACACATAATCATGGGTATACCCTCCAAGGAGCCCAAGTGAGTTTGGCCAACATTGATTCCAGGTACCGTGAAGACTTTCCCCTTTACAGTCACCTTGTGTAAGACCCTAAAAAGATAGGCCACTAAGGTTACCACCAACAACAATAAAGCCTGGGGGAACAGTCAACAGTTTGATCCACACGCAAGGGCAGGGTATCTAGCCTGAAATCAGCTTGAGAGGCTTCCACTCATCATTGTGGGTATACCTTCAAGTGACCCCCGTAATACGTGCAATCTCTACATCGATATCAACAAAGCAGGGTGAGTAACTCTGTCAATATCAATGTGACCTCGGGTTTGACCCTTGTGTGAGAAGGTCTTTCCAAGACAAAATGTTGCAAATGGAATTTGACACTCCTTACTACAAGATGCTATTGTGTGTTTTGTGCTTTGGAGAGTGTATCTCATTGCCTATTCCAAAGCTCTAGCCTAACTAATGTTGGTGTAATAGAGTCCTAGAAAAGAGTTACTAGTTAAATTTTAAAAATTGCGCAATATTAATAAAAGCTATTGTTACTCAAAGGAGACGGAAATGAAACCGGTGTTGTGTGAGACTCTGACCCAACAATGCATAGATAGGAATGAATGATACCAATTTTTGTTAGATGAATCCTATTTACAGGAGGAAAAGAGGTGTTTTCTAGAACAACTTGAACTACGATATAGGAACTTCTTTGAAATGCAACATCAACGAATCATGAATAATGCAAATTCTCTATTCATTATATTTCAACAATTGAATGCCAATATTTTGAAATAAGAAATTGCTTAAAAAGAAAACTGTTTTTTTTAATTTTCAATAGAAACCACTCAACAGTGGTGGAACTAAGAAAAACCAGCAACTAATGAAAAGCAATATACCACAAAAACCCAAACCAATCTTTTAATGAAGACAAAAATAACAAGAAAACAAGACTAGTCTCTTCAAATGCATGTGGGGAACAATTTCCCAAGAAATGAGCAAATGAGAAAGACAATTAATCCCAACTTTTAAACTGATCACTGGCTCCCAACCAAACAAGCACCCGGATTTCAGACCCGGAGATTATATCCTTGTTAAGAAAAGGTCGAGAGGTAACAGTTGAGAAAAAAATGAACAAGAAGAGCTTTCGATTTTCGAAGAGTAATCATCCACAAAATTTGAAGTCAAGAAACAGTCAATCATTGGCAAAAGAAGTTCTTCTCAGACACACATACAACTCTTGGCATCTGAAGATACAAAAAACCTTAAACCAAAAAAATTGCAAATGGGTTCGCAGGTTAGCAATGGTGTACAGTGAGAGAATGAAGTATTCTCGCAGGTTGGTCACAAGCAGAGTGCGAGAGGTTCGCACGGGACTGTAAAGTAGGGTGTGAACTCTAGTAGATCTCGCAGGCTACAGAAGGGTGCAGTGCAAGAATGCCTAAAAATAAGCAAAATTTGGAAAAAGGACAAAAAATTTGAAAGAACTTCTGGACCCAGGGAGTCTATCAGGGTCTCCTTAAGACTCAGAGATTGATGGAAATGAAAAATGGTAAGTGAAGAGCAAATGGCCAAGGAAAAACCACCAAAAATGGGTTGTCTCCCCAGCGTAGTCACCAATTTTGTTATCGAACTAATCGGTAGGTGCGGACACTAACAGATATCCCTAGATCCACCTGGATCTAGAACAAAATAGGATAGGAAATGACTCTTTCCCTAAGTTGTAATCATTGAATCTACCAATAGGAAGGAATAAGTGACATACCTTTATATCGCTTCCTTAGGTCTCTATTTTTCCCACTACGCTCCAGTGCTCTTGTGAAGTCAAGTCCAAGACAACACAAACCAACCAAAGTGAAGATAGCAAAATATATTCAACGTCAACTTATGCATATGATCAAGGAATTACACAATAAAGTAAGAGTGACTTTATGGGAAAGGGGCATGCTGATGTATCATATTAATTGAAAGTAGAAGATACAACCTGATTGCCTTGATGTTGGAAGCTTCCTTTCAGTGACCCTTGGTTCCAACACACACAATTTCTTTGTACTTGCATGAAGAAGATCCAATTCCTCTTGATAGACCAAATAGAACCTTCAAGCTTATGTCTAAGCAGGGTTCTTCACACAATTCTTTCACCAATTCTTCATTCAATCTTACTTAACCTTTTCCATGAGAAACCTTTCAATATATAGGAGAAGGAGAGATGGTTACATAGATGAGGATGATCCCATCAAATCTGAGAAGTCAGTAAAATGACAACCATATGAATGCCAACTCATTTTCTAGAAGATTCCTTTTTAGAACCCTCGAGACCTCTTCTCCTTTCCAAGCTTAAAAACAAGTTCGCACCCTGTGTATAGAGCAGACTGCGAGAAGTTCACACCCTAAGTGTGGGTGGCCTCTGAGAATGAGGGATTATTGCACCCTAGGACATAGGCAGCCTGCGAACTCATCTCAAAAATATGTTTTTGGAAGGAGACAAGAGCCACTTTTCTCAGGCAAAAAGTCTTTGTTGGGAGCCTAAATACATCACTGTGGATACATCACCAAAGTGACCAAAATCGTGTGTAACACCAGTGATGAAGAAAAAGAGGAGGATGGGTGGCAAGATGGACTAACGAGGTACACTTAACCAGTCCCGTATGTCCCAGCCATTGAAGGGTCATACTATACCTCAAATATTACTTGCAGCATGGAACAACCCCTGATTACCTTAATCCTAAGTAGAAGAGAGCACTCAGGTTGAAGTCTCTACAATATCAATTGCTACATGGAGTTCTATTTAGAAATAATTATGATGGGTTGTTACGCAGATGCCTTGAGAAACAAGATGTTGATAAGGTCCTAAAGGACATGCATGATGTACCTAATGGTGACCATTTTTTAGGAGACACAAATTCTCAGAAAGTGTTGAGAGCTGGGTATTATTGTCCAACACTGTTAAAATATGCCCATGCATATGCAAGAAATTGTGAAGCATGTCAGAAGGTTGTAATAAAAGAACACAAACCTTCTACTCCACTCCAACCTATGGCTATTGAAGAACCTTTCGAACAATCGGGTTTGGACATCATTGGTGAGATTAATCCACATTCCTCCAAACAACATAGGTATATTTTGACCACTACTGATTATTTTACATGATGGATTGAAGTAGTACAACTGGTAAAAGGAAATGAATAGGTAGTGATTATTTTTCTTGAACAAAACATTATTACAAGGTTCATAGTTCCTAACTCTCTAGTGTTTGATAATGCAACTTATTTTTCATCTTTAAAATTATATGAGTTTGCATTATAGAAAGGGATTATTTTTAAGTATTTTGCCAATTATTACCCTCGGGAAAATGGCTTAGAATAATCCACAAACAAGAACATAATATGTATCCTCAAATGAATCGTGGTTGATCACCAAAGAAATTGGCAAAATGCTTTATTGAATGCCCTATGGGATGATCGCGTCACTCCTAAGGCTACCATAATAAATTCTCCATATTTCCTTGTTTACGTGAAAGAAGCCATCTTACCCTCAAATATTCACCTTCCTTCCTTGTAACTCACTCAATAATCTTGAGGAAGAGAGTGCCCCGTCATTCAACAACGCATCAATACCTTGCTAATTTTATAAGAGAGTCACACTAAATCCAAAAGCAAGTTTGAAACTCACCAACAAACCATGAAACATTGGTTTGATAAGAAATATGTTGTGTTGACGAGTCAAAATTCCATTGAACTAAACAGTGGGAATCACACCCAGAGACGAGGCCTAATTAGAAACTTCCTTGCTTGGGGTAACGTGATTCTTCAGAAAGATGGTTCGACAAGTTTCAATGGTATTTTATTATATTATCAAATAGATTTCTTTTTGTTTCTTTATGGATTTTTTTATTAAAGTTCTATGAATGAATTCTTAAGTAGCATGGGATTAGTCTAACCTCTTACCAATAACATGTAGATGACACCATTTTTTAATCAATATCGAAACATTAATATTTCCTTATTGATCAATTGACAAATGTCATCTAAGTGAAGGAAGGGATTCAGAGAAACAACAGATAAGAATAAATAATTCAAGTTAATGTATAACAAAATTTGGTAACACCATCACATTCATGCCAATATACATTTAATGACTGCAATGTTTCAAGATAACGCAAAACACAATTATTTTCTTACGAAAACCGCTTGTAGTAGTCAATCAACAAAAGCAAAACAATCCACAAACTGAGTTGATACACAATCTTTGGAAATAATCATGTTCGGCTCTACACGAGCTTCAAAATTAAACTTGAAAATCATTCTTTGTCAAATATCCACTATTACAAAATCGTCAACCATTCAAAACGAGGTCGACCTATTTATTTATATCAAAAATTCATGCAAAAACTTATTACTAACACTTGTTAAACAAGAGATAACAAAAAATAAAGTGGATCATGTCCACATGGAAAATATCAATGAGCTTTCGTTAACTCATAGGGTTCGCTATGTCAAATTCTGACCATTTCGAAAAAATATATTCATAAGTGTGTAAATGCATGACTCAATGTTGGTCCATCGACATACTCAGCCTATCCTTCATCTCCATTGCTCGGTATCTAAATATGTCGACCTCATAACCTAGATGTTTTAGGACCCATGTTGTCCCTATCGACCCATCGACGATTCCTTTAACTTGTCCCTTGTCGAGTTTTCAAATCTCTCGGACCTTAGCTTCAAACTCATCGTCTAACTCATCGAGTCATCGCACTATGGTGTGCTTGGGGAGCCAAATTATGGGAGCTAAAGATCTATCTTTTTATGATTAATGTGGTCCCAATTTCTAAGACAATCCTCCTATATTTCTTCCATTTTTAGATGTGGTTCTTTTACCAGTTATACCCAATACTCTGCAACTACTCTGAATCTGGCTAAACTCTCCTTTGCAAGCATCATGATGCCATGTTCTTCTTCACCTATACATTTATGTATATCTATGATATATTCAATTTGTTTTGATACCTGACGAGATTTCTAGGACCATCTCATCATCTCCTTATATGCCATGAGGCCCATAAAGGTTTCTTCTTGAACTAATTATAATTTTTTGTGAATTCAATCTTCAGGAACCTTACTGCTTGGGTGGCGTCCTGATAGTATTCCACTTGATGCCTAAGGTGTGCTAATTATTCTCTCATAGATTCAACTTCTTGTTCATCTTCCTTTTCTCTTTCTATGGTGACACTGGATATAGCTATTCCTGCTCCTAGCAACTCACTTACCCTAGATTGTCTTGCATCCAGCAGGGTTTCCTCTGTGGTGATCATCACAATGTTGTCCAAGGTGATTCTTATTTTTTTTCATGTCCTCTTGAAAACCACTTGTCTCTTTCAGTCATAAGCAATGGCATGGACATCAACCACTTCGTCTACAGGCTCTGGGATCGGTCAGTGCCCCCCATGTGAGGACATTTCCTAAGCTTCCTAGTGTGTGAAAGTGTTCAAGCATAGTTTCCTTTCCTTTTTCGGCTTCAAGATTCTCATGAAGGGTCCATGTACCTGGTTCTTGAGTCGTTCGAGGCTTCTTAGAAAATTCTTTTGACCCCACCTTTGTCCCAATATGTGGATCTATGATTTTCTCTATACTTAGGGAATTTCCCATGATCCTTGTCGTTGTTTCTTTAGCTAATGTTGCTAATCCTAATAGTGTAAAGTGTATTGGAGGTCCCGTTGAGGTTTCCTCGGGTTCCCTGTTACCTTCTGATTCTTCGTCTTCTTATCCCTTGTTGGAGTTACCTATGAATGATTCTTCAATACTTGGAATTTATTTCTCTTTCAATGGTCGATGGGTTTGGTCTAGAGTGGTATGATCACCTTCAGCTGCACTCATGTCTAATCCTATATCCAAAGACTCCTCTACCTGATATACGTGTGTGTTGAGTACCTATTTTATTTCTTCGTTTGTAACAAGAAATGTAGTATATATTTCTTTCACATTGTTGTCATATAACATGATTAGATCATCGATGATAAGAGTTGCTTTCCCTAGGGTGGCAGGTCTTATTGATAATAAAGGGGTTTTCCCCATTCTTGGTTCCCCTATGGCGATTTGCTATGAGCTATATTGCTCGTTGTCTCCTTCTGCCGCGGTATTTATAAGGGTTGCTAGCTCCCCAATTCCTCCAAATGTGATCGAATTTATCTCCACGACTATTCCTTTCAGTACCATGACAATGTCCCCATGCAATTGCATTATCCTTTCAGCTTCATCCAAGATATTTTGTGCCTCATAACTATCTACTATTTTTCCTACAAATTCCAGTTGAACTAGTGCCATTGTTGTTGGTTCGAACGTCTGTTCTAGAAAGTTCAATTGTTCATTCTCAAGAAAGGCCATGAACCTTATCAGGTCTAGTTTTTCTTTCCTCTACAAAACTGTGTCCCAACTCAAAGCATTCTTTGTGAATATTTTATCCTTGAAATCATCATGTGGGTAAGGCCAATGAGACACTACCTGATTATCATGTTCAAACACCAATTTTTTAGGGTCATGTCTCATGTAACTCTCGTTGATGAAACTGCATTCTATTTGACTTTGAGCTTCTTGTCTAGTCTGTGTGGTATCCTTCACGAAATGGTAACCTACATGAAACCCATAGGGAATAAATATCATTTTCTTGCCTTTTACTGTATATGCATTGAAACCTTGTAGTATAGTCTGGTAGCATATTCCCCCTAACACTAATTTATCGAGCACATGAGTCAGTAGTAGGCGTGGTGTTCTCAGGGCTCTGAAAATCCTGATGTATTTCTTCATTTCTTCCAAGTACCAATTCCCAATTTTGGATATTACCTTCCTCATTGCTTCTAATAATCTTGGGAAATCCTGCTTAAAAATTAGAGAATACACTCGAGCTATGAAACCATTGCAAAATAAATCCATTGATCGTTTCTACCTATTCTTCCATAATATGTTGAAGTAGACATGTATCAGTGCTTTGGAGACATGTCATCTTAGGTTCAATCTAGGGAAAACATTTTTAGTGAATATTGCATCCAGGAGATAAGACACGGTGTAGAAAGCGAGGGTTTCCCTGAGATTTGGGTTTTGTGCCTCTTATATCTGGGTCCTCAATTGTTTTGAGATAATATCTCCCCAACTAAAAGTGCTTCCAGATGTAGAAACCATGTGGGCCAAAGGAATCTAGGTTTTAGAGAACCTGAAGAAATCCTTCTCTCCATATAAACAAAAAATCAAGGCTATAAGGAAAATGTAAGGTTCTGAGAGGTTCATTGTGTTGTACCACCACGAGGCCTGATTCACGAAATTCTTATCCTCCCTCCACCAGGACACTAGAAATTGGATGGTTTTATTTCACTCATAGAACAATACTAGAAAATCTTTGTTCAACCTAACTTTAGCTTCCTTTATCTTGTAGTACGTGCTCACTTATGTCGCAAAGAATACACCTATGTACTCCTCATCCTTGTTATTCAAAAAACATTTCTTTGCATCGACGTGATGGATGATACACTCCAAAATATCAACACATGGAAAGACGGGTATCCTAGATGCTACTAGGTACAAAGAAGACCGGTTGATGTTCTGGAAAATATGGTCATCTAATCCCCTTACCTATGGATCACTATGAGGTGTGAATTCTGGGAAGTCCTCATAATGAATTTTGTTATACAAGTCCAACCAGGAAGGTAGAATTGCCTTGGAAGCCATGATATTGTATGTGTCTTTGAAGAATGGGGGTGCACTTGTAGGCCTCTTTTGTGACATTTTGATGACCAACTCTACCTTGGGGGAAAACTCAATATTTTTCGTCGCTGAATTGGACGCCTCTCCAACTTGCTCACTTCCTCCTTTTGGGGTCTTGGGTGCCTACGGGTCACCGGTCATCTGGGTGGAATATTTTCCTCTACAAATACAATAATTCAACTCAATACTATTGAAAATACTAAGAGGGGGGGTGAATCAATATTACCTTTTATCTGATTAATAGTCCTTTTTAAAACTTTTTCAACCATAATAATACATTAACAATGGATTTAAAAATAATTAATTATATATCATTAAAAAGAATTACAATGTCTGTATAACAACAAGTTTTGATTGTGAAGGACACCAATACTTTGTATAGAACCAAATCTAGGAGACAAAAATCCCATTCTTTTTCTGAGCACCTACTCAAGGAAGTTGTTACTCCCTACTTCTTTGAGAACCAACTTGAAATGAGGCTCCAACCACATGAATTTTTCAAGCGCCAACTTGAAAAGGAAGCTCCAACCCCCTAAATTCTTCAAGCACCAACTTGAAAGGAGGCATCGACCCCCTGTTGTTTCAGGATTCTTCCTGAAGAGGACTACAATCCTCCATAGCTCCTCCCTTCCACCCTCACTGTGTAGTTTTTATTTTCACTCTCATATATTCCGATGACTCTGCTTTAGGTATACTCAGATATCTCTTGAGTCACTCTTCCATTCTTCATTCTGATGGGTTTATATATCTTACCAAATGGTGTGCATCACTGAACCATTGTGTCTCTTTAATGAATCAATATGCATCTTCATTAACAATAGAATTTTATTTAAGTTAACTTGAATTGACTTCAAATCCCCTTTAAATTAACTAAGTTTAGTTATTTCTTATGTCAATCTTTATTATGGAATGATCGATCTTAGAGACCCTTCAAAAATCACTAAAACTGTCAATTTCCTCATTACTCAGAGTTCTAGTTTCGTTGAAACTCAGCTACCATTGGATTGTGATCAGGATTAAATCTTGATCGTTCATTTCCATGCCTGACTATCTTGGGCACCTATGTGCTTCCTCCAACCGATTTCCACAGAATTTTGACTTAGGGATAGAATCATGGATTAAGTCGCAATGGGATTGTGCCTCTCGTATCTCAAATCTTGTCTCAATGGGGTTGCTCCTTTAATGTCTCAGAACTTGTCACAATGGGTTTTCACCTCTCGTATCTCAGAACTTGTCATAATGGGGTTTCTCTTCTCATGTCTCGAAACTTGTTGCAATGGGGCTTCACCTCTCGTGTCTCGAAATTTTTCGTAATGCGGTTGCGCCTATCGTGTCTCGAAACTTGTCACGATGGGGCTACCCCTTTCGTGTCTCAAAATTTGTCACAATAGGGTTGCACCTCTCGTGTCTCGAAACTTGTCACAATGGGGTTGTGCCTCTCGTGTCTCAAAACTTGTCGTAATGGGGCTACGCCTCTCATATCTCATAACTTATCGCAATGGAGTTGTGCCTCTCGTGTCTCGAAACTTTTGGAGTTTTGTTTGTCCAAACTGCCGAGACAAACCTTACGAGAAGGTCACCAGGTGTGTTGACCAACATCTTTTGGTTACATTACCAATTACCACCAATGGTTTTTCGTAACACACCGTGGGACTCAACAATGTGGTTTTAATACTACTTCCATGTCGCACGCAGTAGGTTAGATGGACGAAGAATGATACATCTATCATCGTTGATCTAGAAAATTGTTCAACGACTCTATCTCTGCGTGATGCAACACTATTTCTCTTGAACTTGCATCTTGTGAGATATTTGTGCGATGCAACGCCATTTCTCCTTAGCTTGTGTCATGTGCAATCTCTGCACAATGTAGCGCTATTTCTCATGAGCTTGTTTCCTGCATGATGCAACACTATTTCTCCTGAGCTTGTGTCATGCACAATGAAACACTATTTCTCATGAGCTTGTGTCCTGCGCGATGTAGCGTTATTTATCCTAAGCTTCCGTCCTGCACGATGCAATGCTATTTCTCATGAGATTACATCATGCACAATCCCTGCGTGATGTAGTGTTATTTATTTGAGCTTGTGTCTTGTGCATTGTTGACATAAATGACAACCAGACTTCCAACAATCTCCCCCTTTGGCATTGATGACAACATAGTAAAATTGTCTTTCTCTATATTATCCCTTTTTTTGAGTTTTATAGCTTGAATTTTATTGCTTGTCCTCCCCCTTTGACATCAATGAAAAAAGGGATCTTTATTTTCTCCCCCTGAGATTATGCTCCCTCTGAGGTGATCTTCCCATGTCTTTGTGCTTCCTTTTCTGATGAATCTTTTATAGTTCAATTAGGGATGGAGATTACTCCTAATTTTTGTCTAGTATTTTCAAATGTACTTCTGGGTAAGGGTTTTGTAAAAATGTCTGCAATTTGTTCTTTTATGTTTACATACTCCACTTTCACCAATTTTTGAGTAACATGATCTCTGAGGAAATGGTATTTTATTGGGATATGTTTGGCTTTAGAGTGCATTATAGGATTCTTAGAGATACTTATAATGTTGGTGTTATTACAGTTGATAGTGATTGGATGATCATATTTCACTTGTAAATATTCTAGGGTTTGTTTCATCCAGATTACTTGTGTGCGGCAAGATGCAGTAGAAATGTATTCTTCTTCTATTGTGGATAACGATATATATGTTTGTTACTTACTTATACATGCCGCCAAACACTTTCCTAGGAAGAATGATCCTCCACTGGTGTTTTTCATGTCATCTATACTACCTATCCAATCTGCATCGGTATATGCATTCAAAGTAAACTCTTTTGTTTTTGGATACGATAATCCAAAGTCTAAGGTAGATTGTAGATATATGAATATACTTTTTACTGATTTTAAGTGAGTTTCTTTAGGTGCAGATTGAAACCTTCCCACTAGTCCTACAACCTGCATTATGTAAGGTCTTGTTGTTGTTGCATAGAGAAGAATTCCAATCATAGATATATGCATAGTTTGTTATACTTTTGGTGAATCATCATCTAAGCTCAATTTTCATCATGTGACCATAGAAGTTCTAGTTGATTCGTAGTCTTTAATTTGGAATTTCTTGAGCATTTCTTTTACATATTTATTTTGGCATATGAATATGCCTTTCTCTGTTTGAGTAACTTGTAAACCTAAGAAGAAAGTTAGTTCACCTAGCATAGACATCTCAAACTCTTTCTTCATTTTTGTGGAAAATTGTTTGCTTAGTATAGTTAGATTACATCCAAAGATTATATCATCCACATATACCACTACAAAAATCATATTTTGTTCTTTAATTTTGATATATAGATTACTATCAGTAGTTCCTCTCTTATATCCTTGTTTTTGTAGATATTGATCAAGTATTGAGAACCATGCTATAGGGGATTGTTTAATACCATACATAGCCTTCTTCAATTCGCATACATATTCTATTTTTTTGTCAACCTAAACCCTTCAGGTTGTTCGATGTAGACTTCATCTTCTAAGGTTCCATTCATGAATGCTAACTTGACATACATTTGATAGATTTTGAAGTTTTTGATACATGTAAATGTTGTAAACATTATGATGGCTTCTATTCTTACTACTGGAGAAAAGGTATCTCCAAAGTCAATTCCTTCCACTTGGGCATATCCTTTGCATACTAGTCTGGCTTTATTTTTTATGATCTGTCCATTTTCATTGAGTTTGTTTTTGGATATCCATTTGATTCCTACCACATTTTTATCTTTAGGTCTTTCAACCAGTTGCCAAGTCTGGATTTTCTCTATTTGATCAAGTTACTCGTTCATTTATTTTATCCAATCCTCACTTTTATTGGCTTCTTAAAAAATGTTAGGCTCTATTAGAGAAATCATTGCTTGTTCTTCATATAAGAGTTTCCTCCTTGTTTCTACTCCAACACTCTTATCTCCTATAATTTGACTTCCCAGATGATTCTTTTTAACCCTTTTTTATGGTGCTTTTTGCATGGGTGTCTCTTCTTGAATGTTTTATTCATCGATGTATGGTTAATTTTCTTGCAGCTCTTCATCATTTTCTTCATTTGATGATTCACAATCTTTTTCGTCATCACTGTCTCTTCTCCATTTTTCAGGTTGTGAGTTAATCTTCCTTAATTCGATATCATCTACTTTAAAATTTTAACTTTCAATAATTTTGTTGAGTCTTTGATTATAACACCTGCAATCCTTTTTGTCGGGTGAATATCCAAGGAATATACCTTCATCCTACCTCGATTCAAACTTTCCTAGGTTGTCATCATATCTTTTGATAAACCACTTGCTTCAAAATACTCTAAAGTGTTTCACATATGCAGGTCTTCCAAATCATATATCATATGGAGTTTTGTTATGGTTTACTCTAAGCTAATCTCGATTGATTATATGTACAACAATGTATATTGCTTCTCTCCAAAACTAATCTGGGAGTTTGGCTTCATTCAACATCATTCTTGTAGCCTCTTGGATAGTTATATGTTTTTCTCTCAGCAACTCCATTTTGTTGAGGTGTTCTAGGGGATGAAAATTTTCTCTTAATTCCATGGTATTCACAAAACTTATTAAAAACTTTTAAGGTAAACTCACCTCCATTATCTGATCATAGGAATTTAATTTTTATATATGTTTCATCCTCAACATGTGATTTGAAAGATTTGAATTTTTCAAAATCTTGATATTTCTCCTTGAGAAAGGAAACCCATGTCATCCTTGTATAATAATCAATGATCAACATAAAATAATGTTCTACTTGTATACTTCTAGTTATCATGGGTCCATATATATCGATGTGGACAAGCTCCAAGGGTCTTGATGTAGAGTACTATTTAGTCTTGAATCTGACTTTTGTTTTCTTTCCAAGTTGGAAGTGTTTGCAAACAAGGTTTGTAGGTTTGATAACCTTAGGCATATCTTTTATTGCTTCCCTTTTACTGACTTTCACTAAGTTATCAAAACTTATATGTCCGAATATTCTATTCCATAGCCATCTTTTATTTACTTGACTCATTTGGCATTCCTTTTTTTCTTCAATATCTAAGATATACACAATACTTGAGGTTATTAGAGAAATTGCTACTAATTTCCCTGTGTCCTCTTTTCTGATTTCACACTTTTGGGAGACAAAGATGAGTATATTCCCTTGATCACAAGTTTGGCTTACACTTAGGATATTAGGCTTCATATTTTCAACTAGTAACACATTTTCTGCTTTGTTTTTCTTGTTGCCCAAGGTGACTATGCCTTTTCCAAGTATTTTAGCAGACACATTATCTCCAAATGTGGCACTTCCTTTTTCCTTCTTTGTTAGATTGACAAATTTGTTATCTCCAAATGTGGCACTTCCTTTTTCCTTCTTTGTTAGATTGACAAATTTACTTTTATCTCCTTTCATATGTTTGGACAATCCACTATCAATGTACCATTGACAGTTTTTGTTCTTGGCATAAAGGGCTACTTTGCATTATGTATCTTCCATATGTTTTCCTTCCCATATTTTCTTATCTCGAGTGATAAAAGAAATTCTTTTTGTGGTTAGCCTGTATTTATTGGTTTGATGACCATAATTTTTGCACTTCTTGCATTCAACATTAAACATTTGTAATGGAGAGACTGAATTGTAACTTCTATTCTTCGGATTATTTTTGTTGCTTTTATATATTATATTATTTCCATGAATATATGATTTTCCATATGCCTTGCAATGCACTTTTTTATGTCCAAAGTTATTGCAAGAGTATCAATATCCAAGAAAGATGTGTTGATATATCTTAGGAGGAGTTCTTCTAGCCATTGTATTCCATTTGTCTTGTTTCTCTTTTGTGAGAGGTGAATACCTCAACTTCTTATGAACAGTCTTTAATGGTGCCTTCTTCATCTTGTTATTTTCAATTTTTAAGGTGCTCTTAAGAGCATCTGCATAACTGATTTGCATTTTGTTTGTCTTCTGTGTTGCAGAGGTTGATTTTTTTTATCATACCCAAGTCTTGTCTTATCCTTTGGTGATCTTTGACAATTCATAATGTCATTCAATATTTTTGAATTGTTTTCAAATCTTGAGTGATTCTTCCCTTTCTCAAGTTCCTTTTTCAGAAGGACAATTTCAGCTTCTCGCTTCTCACAGTCTTGTTGTTTTTCATTAAGTTGTTCATTTAAGATATCTTCTATTATTTTGGCTTCTTGGGGTCAAGTCTTTAAGTCAAAGATGATTTTTTCATTTTCCTCTACTGTTTTTGAGATTTCTCTTTCTATTGATTTTTGTGCTTCCTCAAACTCTAGTAACTGTCATTTTAGTGACTTAGTCTTCTTTTTATATTGTATCATATCTTCTAGAGCACTGAGCAATTATGCTTCAATATCTACTTCACCTTCCTCTTCAGAGTCTTCATCCATACCAAAAGTATTTTTAGTAGGATTATCATGTTTCTCTATACCCATAAATAGATCTTATGATTCTTCTTCTTCACTTTCTTCAGATGAGTTGTTTTCTTCTTTGGTGTAGAAGGTCTTCTTGTTTTTTGGGCTTTCTTCTTGTTTCCAATTTTTCTCTTCTTGTGCTCTTTGTAAGTTTCTTCATCATAACTTTCTTCTTGTTTTGGATAGGGACATTTGTTAGAAAAATGTCCAACTTTTCCACAGTTAAAACAATTACGAGGTAGTTTTCCTTTGAATTTACAAGTTCCTTTCTTAAGTTTTTTCATGAAGCTTGCTACTTCTTCATCAGATATCTCTGATCGGTATTCATTGGACACCTGATCCTGATTCTTTTTAGCTTTTCTTTCTTTGAAGTTTGTTTCCCCTTTAGATGGTCTTTTTTACCCAGTCCTCATCCCATGGGCTATGAGGATTCCATGGATCTCATCCATAGTGAGTTTGTCAAGGTTGTCTCTATCCTCTAAGGTAGAGATATTGGAATCATATCTCATAGGCAATGATCTCAACACTTTCTGAACAATATATTTATCTTCTACTGTTTCTCCCAATGCTCTGACTAAGTTGACTATCTCGTCTACTCTCTAAAGATACGCTGCAATATTTTCTTCTTCCTTCATCTTTATATTTTCAAACCGTGCTCTGAGTGTTTGAAGTTTGCCTTGTTTACTTTGCCATCTCCTTCATAAATAACTTTAAGTTTGTGCCATAATTCTTTGGTTGATTTGGAGTGCATTACTTTTACAAATACATTTATGGATAATCCACTTAAAATGACATTAAAATCCCTTGAATTGTCATTGCATAACTTGTTTGCAACAACATCAATTGGTGGGGAAGATGGTGCAGTGTTGCCATCTTCTACAAATTTTCAAATTTCAAATCCAAGTTCCATTAGATGACTCTTCATCAATATTCTCCAAAAATCATAGTCATCTCCTTTGAACAATGGTGTTATTTTGGATGACATTCCTTGTTGTTGATCTATTGTATTATTCAGGATCTACCTTCTAGTGGTTACATTGTGGTGAAGGAACCTTGCCTCGATACCAATTGTTGAACATAGTGAGAGGGGGGTAGTGAATCAGTATTACCTTTTATCCAATTAAGAGTACTTTTTGAAACTTTTTCAACCACAACAAATTATTAACAATGTATTTAAAAATAATTAATTATATATCATTAACAAGAATTAAAATGTTTGTATAACAACAAGTTGTGATTGTGAAGGACACCAGTCCTTTTTAGAGCACCAAATCTAGGAGACACAACTCCCCTTCTTTTTTCTAAGCACCTACTCAAGGAAGTTGTTAATCCCTACTTCTTCAAGCACCAACTTGAAAGGAGGCTCCAACCCCCTGAATTATTCAAGCACCAACTTGAAAAGGAGGCTCCAACCCTTTGAATTCTTCAAGCACTAACTTGAAAGGAGGCACTGAACCCATGTTGTTTCAGGCTTCTGCCTGAAGAAGACTATATTCCTCCATATCTCCTCCCTTCCACCCTCATTGTGCGGTTTTTATTTTCACTCTCATATATTATAGTGACTCTACTTCAGGTATACTCAGATATCTCCTGAGTCACTCTTTCATTCGTCATTATGATGGGTTTATATATCTTACCAAACAATGTGCATCAATGAACCATTGTGTCTCTTTAATGAATCAATGTGCCTCTTCATTAACAATAGACTGTTGTTGAAATTAAATTGAATCGACTTCAAATCCCCTTTAAATTAACTATGTTTAGTTCTTTCTTATGTCAATCTTTTTTATGGAATGACCGATCTGAGAAACCCTTCAAAAATGACTAAAAATGTCAATTTCCTCATTACTTGGACTTCTAGTTTTGTAAAAACGTGACTACCATTGGATCACGATCAGGATTAAATATTGATCATTGATTTCCATGCCTGACTGTCTTGGGCATCTAGGCTCTTCCTTCAACCCATTTCCAGGGAATGTTGACATAGGGATAGAATCATGACTTAATTTGTAATGGTTATGTTCATCTCGTATATCAAATCTTGTTGCAATGGGGATGCACCTTTTGTGTCTCAGAACTTGTCACTATGGGGATCCACCTCTCGTGTCTTGTAACTTGTCGCAATGGGGTTGCACTTCTCGTGTCTCAAAACTTGTCACAATGGGGTTGTGCCTCTCGTGTCTCGAAACTTGGTGCAATGGGGATACGCCTCTCATGTCTTGAAACTTGTCGCAATGGATCTGTTGTTTTTGTTTCTTAGAACTTGTCGCAATGGGGTTGCGCCTCTCATGGATAGAAACTTGTCATAGTGGGGTTGTAACTCTCGTGTCTTGAAAGTTGTCGCAATGGGGTTGTTCCTCTCTTGTCTCAGAACTTGTTGCAATGGGGTTGCGCCTCTCATGTCTCGAAAATTTTGGAGTTTTGTTTTTCCAAACTATCGAGACAAACCTATTGAGAAGGTCACCAAGTGTGTTTACTAGAATCTATTGGTTACATTACCACTTATCACCAATGGTTTTTCATAACACACCATGGGACTAAATAATGTGGTTTTAATACTACTTCCATGTTGCACGCGATAGTTTAGATGGATGAAGCATGATAAATCTATCACTGTTGATCTAGAATATTGTTCAATGACTCGATCTCTACGTGATGCAACGTTGTTTATACTGAGATTTCATCTTGCGCGATGCAATGCCATTTCTCCTGAGCTTGTGTCCTGCGCGATGCAGTGATATTTCTTTTAAGATTGTGTCTAGAACAATGCAGCACTATTTCTCCTTAGCTTGAGTCATGCGTTTTTTCTACGCAATGAAACGCTATTTCTCATGAGCTTGTGTCCTACGTGATCTCTGTGCGATGCAGTGTTATTTTTCCTGAGCTTGCATCATGGGCAATGCAACGCTATTTCTCTTGAGATTGCATCTTGTGTGATCTATACGTGATGCATCGCTATTTCTCAGAGCTTGTGTCCTACACTCTGTTGACATCAATGACAACCAAAGTTCCAACAAGTACCTCCCCTACCATAATTTTCAAAGAAAACTATGATATATTTCTGTGTGCAGAAATTCTTCCCAAGTCCAATACTCACCAGTTATAGATTTACGATAACACAACACAAGTTTAGTCACTTAGCAATACTGGATCAACCGCAAGTTCATGAATAAATTCAAACAGTGTTATGAAAACATGAGATCATTCAAATGTACTCGAATAAACAATAGTTAGTCCTCACCTCTGCAATAATCATTTTTTCGTTACAACGAATCTATGGGAGATTTTCATTAATTTCATTCATCATGTGTGCCATCTCTTTTAAGTAAATAGATGATCAGACTGAAGGTGCAAAAGGATGTTGGAGTGTTTTATCAGTATATTTAAATGATCGTAGATTGGTGTGTGGCGGTCTGAAATCAGGGGTTGAACATTCAGGTTGTTTGAAACTCTAAAGCAAATGTGTGTCTAAATAGATGACTTGAACTGAATGATGAGAGACTTTCTTTTTCCCGCATGTGATTTGACCAAGGGTCAACATGGTGACTTTTAGTAAGACTGAAACATAGGTATGTGTGCAGGTAGAGGATTTTGAGATGGACGGTCTTGATGAATTCAGGGATCCTCAGAAATATCAAATGGACGGTTCATATTGTTTTTCATAAGCTGTCAGATCGGACATCAACCAAAAGTAGTATGTGGGTCTGAAGATAGGTTTAATCTTCTTGATCGGTCGACGCTGATGTCTATCAGTGTTCAGTGTTTTCTCATCATCTGCATGTTTCCCTGTGTTCACTCCTGGGTGTCGATCTCCAGTTTACTTAGGCGTCGACATTTATCTCTTTGACTCAACGATAAGTGTTTTGTAAATTTACCTCGCTGACGCCCGATATTAATCGGCGTTAGAAAAATTATGAGCAAGTAGTGCCCACCCCCACCGTGTAGTTGGTATCCTAAACGTACAATGCCCGATGTTGATCGGCTTCAGCATTCTCAATACTATGCCACACTTTTGACACATGGATTGAACTGGTCATCGCTCGATGTTGATCAACGTCGACTTTTTCCCAAGCAGGAAGTGCCTTCGTGAAACTAGTATCGGACATGGTCGACGCCCGATGTCAATTGGCGTTGGTATTACCAAGCATGTGCTACACCTTTTGACATGTGTATTGTTTTGACTAATGCCCGATATTGATCGGCTTTAGAACTTCAGAGAAACGTCCATAGAGTGTCAGAGCTATTTGCGTTTAGTAGTGTATTTGAAGCTTCTTTTTTGTTTTTTTTTAATTTCATCTTTTTTTGGAGAAAACCACCAAGTGTTTTGCATTTTCCAATCTCATTTAAAAGACATGCAACTTTTCTTTTCTTTGGATAATTTATTGATCTATAGATGCAATTCAAACCGTGAAAATAAGCAATTTGGAAAAACAGTATAAATGCAACTCATGTTGAATTAAAGGAAACAAAAAATGCAAACAACAAAACAATAAAAGGTGGTACCCAAAAATTTGAGAATTTTAGGGTGTGTTGAGTGCTAAACAAATGGAGATTCATTGGTAGAAACGAGACTCTTTAGTTATATTTTAATGATGCTGACATAATTATTGAGAAACAGTCAGTAGCTTGAGGCAATAACCCATCGATGACTCCCAAATGTGTATACACATGGCCCAAGGACATTCTTTTCGAGTGTTCACGGGGATTCACCAGAAAACATTCATTTTTCCTTCTAACCAATGACTCCTACCTTTACATCAAAAGCTACATCAGAACTCAAAACTGTCGAGAAACTTGATGTTATTACTTTTCTTCTATAATTTAAAACTCTTACCATGGTGTTTCTCCGCTATCAGTGAGCATCCATAGCTGTGATAGAGTCACCATGATATCATAGAATTTGCTCCCCTGCCAACGAGCTTCCATAGCCTCGGTAGAGATATCTGCATACCCTCTTGATCACACATTTCGACTTGTTATTTTTTGGTCTTATTTTTCGCATATGTGTTAGGAATGAATCGGGGAGGAAGATATATGTTTTTTGGTGAAGGATAAGAACCATATATTTTTATTCTTTGGATTTCCTGAACAATATGAGGACTAACTTTTCTTTGTCTGGGGTATCAGCCATACTCTCCATTGTTCCACTTCCCTCGGTATTCCCATACCACGAGGTAGTCAACATGTTTGATCCTTGTGCGAAGTGCATACATAAATGTGAATTACTCATGCGTTGAAGCCTCTAACCAAAAATCTTCTCCCAATTGTTCTGGGAAATTTAAAACGGAGAAATAAGAATCTAGTTTCAACATATCTCACCATTGTTTTGACAAAGAACACACTTGAAATCGTGATATCATTAGAACGATCAAAATAAATAAATAAAAATTGATCACACCAAACAAAGATCATTTCTTGATCATTTGTTGATGGGCTGCAAATTTCCTTCTAGCTTGTTCTCATTCATCCTCAACGATAAGGAGGGTATCAATTCTTTGTTGCATACTGGATGAGGGTTGTCCTCTTGAGGACTGGGAAAGTTGCAAGGATGGGAGATATAGGTTAGTTGGAAAGATGGATTCTTATCCATACACCATAAAGTAAGGAGAATTCCCTCGGGATTCTTTGGGGGTTACCCTACCATCCCATAGAGTGTTATGTAAAGCACAGTGTTATTTTTTATGATTCTCCATGACTTTCTTCTTATTAATTCTTATTATTTTTTTATTGGTAGACTCAGCAACACCATTTCCCTACGGATAGTAGTTGGAAGAATAATTCAATATGATCCTTGTATCTAAATAAAATTCAATCAAGAGAGTAGAATAAAAATATGTAGCATTATCAATACCAAGACTAAAGGAACCCCAAATCTTGTCATGATGTGTTGTTCAAGACATTGTATTAACACCTTGTCATTAACATGGGTAAGGGGAATGGCTTCTGACCATCATGTGAAATAATCAGTAGCAGTTAGTATATACTTATGTTGTTTAGACGATTTTGGGTTTATCTTTCCTATTATATATATTCCCCATTGTTTGAATGACTTAGAAATTGACATTGGTTGTAGTGGAATGACCACTTTCTTTTCCTTCCCAGTGCTCATCTGAAAAAATTTGCAACTCCTACATATGCGTGAGCATCTCCAAAACATGTTGGCCAATCATATCCAACCCTCAAAATATTTTGGGTTGTAGTCTCCCCAACGAAGTGGCCCCCTGCAGGACCGTTGTGGAGTTCCTTCAACACCCTTTCAACATCTTCCTTTTCGAGACATCTTAGCAGAACACCATTATAATTTAAGTGGAAAAGTATTGAGTTAATAAGACAATATTGGGAATATTTCATTCTGAGTTCCCTTCTCTCTCTCGGTTTCAGGTATTCAGGGAAGGTATCGTGATGGAGAAAATAATATAGGTTAGATTACCAAGAGTCTTATGTAGGCGGGATGTAAAACACTTCACCACACCATAAATTCAATTCATTGTTCCAACCCGAATCCCTGTTTTATATAAGATCTTGCGATTATGCAGCCAGTTTGCACAGTCCCTGACCCCTGAGAATTTTTGTCAGTTTAATTTCAATATCAAATTCTTTGATGACAACCATCCAATTTCCTCTTCTTTCTCCCATATCCTATTACGTAAATACTGACCTAACCTTGGTATGATTCTTGAGGATGTAAGGCCTGAAGTGTTTTACTGCTTTATAGACAGCGTAGGCCTATTTTCCAATGGATGGCTAATTAAGATATGGTCCTTCTAAGTTAGTGTTCATGAAGGAGACACGTGCCTCGTTGTTTTCACAATCCTTTTGAGTAAGGACTACAACTAGCGATTGATCTGAAACAAAAGTGTAGAGATAAAAGTTTCTGTTGAAATCGATGATGCATAGTACAGGGGCTTGTGATATGGTAGTATTAATGTTTTTTAAATATTCATTTCCCTCATCATTCCATTTAAACTCAACATCGATGTGTATCATCCTCTGTAGGGGTTTAACTATCTCCATGAAATCCGGAGTGAAATTAATCCTTCCGAATAAATATTGCATAGATTTTTTGTTATGAGGGAGTGGAAGTTCTAAAATCGTTTTTATGCATTGAGGATATATATGGATACCATTCCTCGAAATGATTTGACCTAAGATTTTCCTTCCTCTACACCAAATATAGTATTTTTGGGGTTCAAGGATATCCCATACTTTTAGCATCTTTCAAAAAATTAGGTGAGATGGGCGATATGATGAGACCTATCCTTGGAATAAACTATGATTTCATCTAGGTATACCACTACACATTTGTTAATTAATCCTCAAAATGCCACATCCCTAGCTCTTTAGAAGGTGGCTCCCACATTGATTAGTCCAAATGGCATGCATTTGTAAGCAAATGTTCCCCATTTTGTTAGGAAAGTTGTTTTCAATCTTTCTTCTTCTGATACTAACACCTAGTTGTATCTTGAGAAACAGTCCATAAGTGAGAAGATATGTGCTCCTGATACGATCTATAGAAGTTGTTCCATGGAAGGGACAAGATAGTTATCTTTCGTTGAGGATCTCTTCAAATTTATGAAATCTACACATAAGTGAATTTCCCCGTATTTGTTCTTGACAGATACTATATTGGACACCCATGTAGAGTGCCTAACTTGGAATATTATCTTGGAATCCAACAATTTCTTTAGTTCCTTATGCATCAAGGGCTCCAGGGATGTGTGAATGTTTTGCACCTTTCATTGGAAAGATTTGACCTTGGGTATTAATGGTATAATGTGTTGAATAATATTGGTTTCGTATTGATCCAGGTGGATATCGATGGCCACCCACCTTTACCAACTGGCTCAAAACAATTTTCTAGCAATTTTGGTAATTTACTATTTTTAGCAGCTTTTCGGGTCCTGAACTTTCGGAGTCGTTTTGAGGCCCTAAATGATTTTTTTAGGAAAACGGGGAGCAACATGGAACTAAGTTAAATGTTTCTCACACAAAAGTTGTATTCCTCGGATAGATATTTCTAATGGTGTATCGAGCGCCCCAAACGGATATCGTATGCAAAAGTTACACCCCTGGGAAGTTGACGTATCAACTACTTCCATCGAGGCCCGCAAACCTTTTGGATTTTCATATTTCCGGGTTAGGATTTTGGATTTTCCTTATGTTAAAAATCCCCTTAGAGCCTCATTGTAAAAATCATCTTCTTGCAAATGCGAGTAGTCGTCACATCTCTTCTCAGAGATAAGCTACCACCATTCTAGGGAGTCTTTCACTCTGTATTTTTACAATCTCTGTACATTTATTTCATTAATAGAAATCATGTATTACTGTATCTTTGTGTTTATGGTTGCATCTTTGATACATTTCTATTATATTATTGGATAGTTGCGATATCTCTGTGCATTTATTTATTATATCTCCACTTTCATTTCGTGTAGAAAATAATCTGGATCGGTGGTATTAGAGCAGGTTGTTCTTGATCGTTTTTTCAATGCATGTCCCTGACGAGGTCTGAGTATATCAAGTTGGGTCTCGATCTTGTCTCTTTTGGAGACAATCTCTCTCGCACACCCAAGAAACCCTCAATGGCGGAAGAAAAGAAAAAACAACGGAGCATACGATCCTATCAATCTGTTGCTTGAGAAAGCTCTCACGCGACAGAGGGACGAAATGATGGAGAATTTTTCCCACATCCTTCAATGCTTGTCAATAGAAACAGGTGCATCTTCATCAAATAGCCACTTTGGAAGCACCTCGCCTTTCAAGTTACATGTTAATTTTCATATTCATGTATTTGAAGGAAAGATAGATGCAGAAACCCTAGACAAATGGTTAAATCTGCTAGAAGGTTATTTCTCTGTTCACAATTTTTCTGACAGAGAAAAGATCACCTTCGCACTCCTTAAAGCTCTCCCCCATGTCAAACATTGGTGGGAAACTTATTGGGAGCAAAGTTCCGAAGAGGAGTCTGGAATATATGGGGTCGAGCCCACTTGGGATTTTTTGTGGATGCGATAAAGGAACAGTATTACCCTATTGGCAACTATGAGGACTAATACATGAGATGGACCACATTGCAGCAAGAGACGGGCCAAGAGGTTTTGGAGTTCACCAATACCTTCCATACCTTGCACACCAAGCTGGGTATCAAAGAATCCAAACGAAATTTGGTTATGAAATATCGTGGGGCTCTACACAAATACATCCAAATTGCAATGGATTTTCTAGATATCTCATCACTTGGTGTTGCTTATCAATATGTTGTTAAAATCAAGCAGAAATTTGAGCAACAGAACAAACGGGAGTTCGGGTCTACAAATCCACAACAACAAAAGTATGAGAAAGACGGCCCTAACAAACAGTCTCTCGAAAACTAGTCCAAGCCACAGGAAAAGAAGGGTCACGGAAAGACGAAGAAGGACAATGGAAAATGGTGCAATTTCCACAAAATCCCCTACCACAACACTGATGAATGTCACTCAAAACAATCATTGGTGGTCGAGATCAAATACAAGGAGCTGAACCCTGATTCTGAATCTTATTATGAAAATGCTGGTAAAAGACAGATCATCGACGCATACCCCACTGCTATTGTCATGACCACAGCAATTCAACCAGAAGAACCAACAGATCATGATGAGGGGGAGTGCCTTTTTCATTCACATGTGTGGGTGAAGGGGATCCCACTACACTACATTTTATTGTTGATAGCGAAAGCCAAAAAAACCTCATCTCATCAGAGGTCATCAAACAATTTGGATTGTTGACAACATCACACCCACAACCATATAGCATTGGGTGGCTTCACCAAGGATGAGATCTTCGTGTCAGCCAGCAGTGTCGATTGTCATATGGCATCCATCCCTTCAGGGATGAGGTATTATGTGATGTTTCCCCACTGGATGTATGTGACGTTCTCTTGGGCCAGCCATATATGTGGAAGAGCCATGTTCTTTATGATTCTAGATCTCGTAGTGTCATTATTACTTTGGGGGGTCATCTCTACAGAATACCAGAGGTAATTCTGACTATTGTCCCACCTAAAAAGTGTTGCAAGGTAGTATCTCATACTACAAAATTTAGCTTTTTGACAATCTGTTCAAAAGGTGAACAGAAGGATACTACAACCACTACAGCCTCGGCCCAAGCACCTTCTATCCAATAGAAGCAGGTCGACAAGATTGTAGAAAAATGCAAAGATTTTTTCTGCACACAGTCATATCATGTAGCCAAACTGGTTAAAAAGGTCCAAACCATCTAGCCATAGGCTCGTGACAACCTTCAACAAACCAAGCAGTGTGACGTCTCCAGCAAGGCAAGTAGCTCACCAAGATTCAGATTTAGTAATCGCTTTCCCCTCCCACCTGGGAACTCAACGCAATGGAGACCATTGCTTCCTAAGGAGGGAGGATTGATCCAGGTGGATATCGGTGGCCACCCACCTTTTCCAACTAGCTCAAAATAGTTTTCTAGAAATTTTGGTAATTTACTATTTTTAGTAGTTTTTCAGGTCCTGAACTTCTGAAGTCGTTTTGAGGCCCTAAACGACGTTTTTGGGAAAACAAGGAGCAACATGGAATTATGTTCAATGTCTCTCACACAAAATTTGTAGTCCTTGGACAGATCTTTCTAACAGTGTATCGAGCACCCCAAATGGAGATCGTATGCAAAAGTTATGCCCCCGGGAAGTTGATGTATCAACTACCTTCATCGAGGCCCACAAACATTTTGTCTTTTCATCTTTCGGGGTTAGGGTTTTGGATTTTCCTTATGTTAAAAAGGCCCTTAGAGCCTCATTGTAAAAATCATCTTCTTGCGAGTGCAAGTAGCGGTCACATCTCTTCTCAGAGATAAGCTTCCACCATTCTAGTGAGTCTTTCACTCTGTATTTTTATAGTCTCTGTACATTTGTTTCATTAATAGAAATCGTGTATTACAGTATCTCTGTGTTTATAGTTGCATCTCTGGTACATTTATGTTATATTATTGGATATCTGTGATATCTCTGTGCATTTCTTTATTATATCTCTGCTCTCATTTTGTGCCGAAAATAATCCAAATCACGTATGTTTTCAAATACTGATATGACCATGCAAACACATCATGGTATTCCTTGAACAACTTTAGGTAAGCCTTCTTTTTCTCAGGAGATATTGATTTCTTGAGATTGATGTTTCGAGGTTGTTAGCAGTCCCTAGATTTTTGACTTCATAGAATAGACATGAGTTGTTGGTTTTGGTGTTTTTTGGTTTCTTAAATTTCTCTTGTAAATCGGATAGGTTCTCAAGACTGACTACTCCCTGAGGAATAGTGTGGAGTCTAGGATGGGTTGGGTTACTGTTTTATGTTGGGTTAGGGTTTTGATTATCCTATCCTACAATCATTTCTTCAAAAAATTCATCATTGATGGTCATATCCCTAAAGGTTTCTTCATTAGTCAGAAAGGATGTGATTTGTTCATCTCCCTCAAATACCCTCCAGTTAGCAATATTGTATGGGAGTGAAGGTTTGTATAACAATTCTATGGAAAACCTCGAGGCTTCATAATCCTCTAAGGGGGAAATCCTTGAAGATATTGTGGAAAAAGAATCGTCTAGCATCTTTTTGGATCGAGGTATGGCTGTGATATTGAATGCTAGGAAATTTTCTATCAACCTGTGAACTTCCTGCGGATAATTCCTTAAGTGGGGAGGATTGAATTGGATAGTGGTTTTTACCTATCTAAGGATGATCTCCAAATCCATGAACAAAACTAGTTCCTTGATGTTTAAATCAATATATTTATTGAGTCCTTGGACCAACACCTTGTATTCGACAATGTTGTTTGTGCACTCAAATTTCAACTTACAGGACAAAAAACTATGTTTTCCTACTGGATCAATGAAAATGCATTCATGGACAAACCTATTTTTTATCATTGATTTCAATCCTTGAAGAAAGTCTGGTAGAAAATTATAGTAGACCCAACAATATGGTTGAGGGACTCAAGTTTTTTTATGTATAGTGGTACGAAGATCAATGTATTTGCATGTGAGACTATCCTAGATGGATAGAACATGGCACGTCATTTCTGGTGATATGTGGAACGTCACATAACTCCTCATAGTTAGAGAGTTATGGCCTTGTGAAGTTGGAGAAACCTCATGAGTTATCTAGAAGCCCCTAGAATGTCAAAGAAGTCAAATTATTCTAGAAACTCCTATAACAAGTTGACTAGTCAAAGTGGGTGAAACTAGGAGTTAATCATGGGTTAAGTTGTTGCAATAAGAAAATATTTTAAAATAAATTAGTTGCAACTAGAAGTGGAAAGTTTACTATTTGTGGATAAAGTGGATGTAAATGGAAAAGTGGTTAGAAGCGGGTTATCCCTAAAAGAATGAAGTTGGGCTAAGTTGGTTAGAAGGTAACCCCTAGAGGAAGCTACTTGGAGAGTATAAATAAGAGAGCAAGGGTCTCCTATTAGCACCTATTGAGCATATTGAATATCTATTATTGTGTAAGGTTTATTGCAGGCACTCATTGATACTTCTGAAGTTACACAAGTCTGAGGTAGCAACAAGGGTTGACGACGAAAGTTTCGAAATTGCATAAATATTGAAAAAACCCTAGTTTTTGAGGTGTACGCGGACTACAATGGAGAAGGGTGCTTACGTACGCGGGATGAAGGAGAACAAATCACGTATAGTTGGGAAAAGCCATGAAATATTGAGTTGTTGAAGGTGTCAGGTTCTTAGAGTCTGAAAGCAAACTCCCAGGAAGGTCTACAATGATCAAGTACAACAGATCTATCTACAGGTTCAAAAGGTATGTCTTATTTCTATGTGTAGTTGGATATTGTTGTCTACATGAGATATGGTTATGGAGTTTGAGGATTTTCCCTAGAGAGGTTGTTGTTGTATGGCACCTATGGTATGAGATATTTGTACAGACATACAACATTGGTATGTTGGTATTATTCATTGGTACATCTTGTTGGTTCAAGTGTTGAAACATAGCTAGTATTTTTTGGTACATGGTTGAGGGATTTTGGTTGTGAAGTTGTTTTTGAAGTTTGAGGTTGCATATCAGTAAGGGTTTGAGTTCTAGTCCATGTGAGGGTTATTACACTTGATCATGATTGTATCCACATGTATGGCACATAAATAGTGACACATAGATGCATTTGGTTAAGGAATATGTATGATTATGTATGCATGGGATACAACTACATATTGGACACAGTGACAAGTTGCAGGTTGATTTGACAGAGGAAGCAAAGTGTGTGATTTTTAGAAAAGGAGAAAACCCTAGCTTTCTGAAGGTGTATGAAGGTTGCAGTATAGACATTTTGTGAACATACACATGATGTAGTACATACAGAGCACGTACATACACGGTCTGCAACATAAACAAGTCACATACTTTTTGGTATTTGTTGGTACATGATGACTTCTGATACATGATTGATTATAGGCTATTGATATAGATTGGTTACATGTTGTTGTCACAGATTGATACGAGTTTACAGTGGTACATCTCACAGGGATAGTGTGGCAGTGGTTTCTTCATTTGACACTTATATTTTAGGGTGGCTGGATGGGGAAAGGACATGTGGTTGTGGCCACCTTCCAGTTGTAGCCTCCTTTTGATTGTATCCAGAGAATTGGGGAGTTGGAGCTTCCCTCAGGTTGTAGCCTAAAAATATAGGGGGTCAAAGCCTCCTTCCAGTTACAACTAGAGAAAAAGGGAAGTTGGTGCTTCCAATGAATTTAATTATTAAATACATATAATAAAAAGAATTACGTGGCTTTCTTCTGCATTGGGTTTGCACATAAAAATATTGGTGTAGTGTGTATGTGTATGATTATTCATTGTTCATGGTTTATTTACTCTGCACGTGTTGAATGATAATGGTATATTGATCATAAAGATAAACAACACTTATATACTGTGGTTTAAAGGATTAAAAATCTCTATTATTGATTCACCCCCCTATCTGTAATCCAACAAACCCCTTCTTCATATTTTGATCCATCAAAGTACAGAGTCCAACTTTCATACACAAAGTTTGGAACTCTCTTGTCCCAACCCACCTTGGGAGATATTTTTTTAGTATCATCGGCTCAAGAATGGGTATTATGTTTGAACTTATTACATTGCTCAATTATTTCAGGACTATCATGAAGTGATAATTTTGACCTCTCGGAAAGTAATAATTTGGATAAATAGGGCAATAAATTACCGAACTCAGACTCACAAGAGTAATTTCCTAAGACTAGGAAATCAGTAGAGGAAGGTTCATTAGGGGCTTCCAAGTCTGTGACATTATGCTTCAAATATTTTTCTCCATTGATCCTGATCATGTTTGGGTTCCCCTTCAATGGTAACCATAAGTGGGACCAATCTGTACTAAAATATCCATGTAATTTTCTGGACCAGTCCTTGCTTAACAACATCCCATAGGCCTCTAGAATGTCCACAATTATGATATCTATGACCCGATGAAACTTTGGGTTAGAGGAAATTCTAATCATGACATCCTTTAACTCTCTGATAACTTTCACTTCATTTATGTGTAGTTGAATTATATGCATCTCGCTTTTGGTCAACCAGAAAATTGTGCAGGTTCATATTATAAATTTAAAAGGTCAACAGAAAAGGGGGAACATATGACCTAGGCTTCTTATCAACCGTCATTATATTCATGTTAGGATTCTAAATCTCTTCTCGGTTTCTTGTACCCAAGCTTGGATGTGGGCTTGGATTTGTCATAAGGTTTTCATCCTCATCTAGGGCTTGCAACAATAAGTCTTTCTGTTGAGGAATTCTACACAAGTCCATCAATGAAATAGTATCTTTCAATTTATTCAGGTCTTCTACCATTTTATACTCTCGCTTTGTTGTTTTGTGAGCCAGAAACTTCAGGACATAACTCAATGGTGGGGTAGGTTGAGTTGAAGAGGTAGATTTTGGGGTTTTCTTAGGAGCTTGTGCAATGGTAGGTTGGTTTTTCAATATGGGTGTCCTACTCCTAGTTTGGGTTACTGGAATTTCTATGTATTCTTTGTCTTCTATAGGAACCTCAAAAGATGATGTGTGTCTGACATCCCATAGAACCATGGTTATTTTCTCAAGTGGTTCACTCTCCTCATTTTCCACAGTATTTGAGGTATGATTATTGGTTTGTTCGGTTATAGCACAACCATCTAAGAACTTGTTTTCCAATAGATTCATGGAATTTACTGATTGAGGGAAATCCTTTTCTAAATGATGTTCTTGATGATAGTTCTAGTATGAATCTATGGCCACCTCTCCCAAGTCAATGTTCAAGTTAGCAGCTGAAGGTTCTAAGGCTTTAAAAGGTGGATTATTTCTAAAGAAGGGTTTGTAAGGTCTAGGGTTTGATGTGCCTTCCTCTGCATTTCTCTTCATGTCTACAATTTCATTGGACAATTTCTTAACCATCCTTTGTAATCTCTCCATATATGTGTTTTCCTTTTCAATATTTTGTTCAGTTTAATTATCGGGAGGTCGTGTGAAGATAAGTCCTCGCCTAGGTGTTTGTGATGTTTCTTTCTTTGATATGGAGATATCACTGTCTTTACACCCTTTCATTTGAAATTCAATTATTTTTCCCTCCTCAAAGTTTTCAGCTAGTTTGGGTTTAGTGACCCTTTTAACGAACATGGAGAGAGAGGTTGGTAATGCATTAGCATACACCTCAATTTGTAATTATTGAGTGAGCTAGGCATCTGTTTGAAACTTGTTGAGGATAGTGGTGAAATTTTGGTTGAATTCCTTGAATTTATCCTTTGGGCCCATGGTGGTAGTGAAAAGTTGATTCAATAGGGCCCCGGTAGTTATTTCTTCAGAAAATTTATCCAGGGAATATTTATGAAATTTCTCCCAACTCTTAATGGATACGACTGGGAGGTTGAAATACCATGTTGAAGCCAAGTTCTCAAAGTTATAAAGGAACAGTCTGCATACTAGTTATCCATGTTGGAAATTCATTAATCTTATCACTAATATAAATTTCTTGATATGGTCCTCAGGGAGGCCAGAGGTTTCGGGATCAAATTTTGGAAGAAGTGTTTCTGGGTGCCTAGGAAAATGATGTAATATCCTTGGAAAATCTAGGGCATCCTTGGCCAACCATGGATGATTGTTTGCAGGTTGGTTGTTACCTATTGGTTTGTTGTTACCCTCTGGGACTTCTTCATTGTTATTTTCCATATTCTCTAACTCACTGTCTGAATTTTCTGAATTAGAAATTTCTTCCTCAGACTATGAATCCCATGTGTTGGAATAGGTACTTGCGGGTGGGGTTATGAGAGGGGTTTCAAGAATGAAACTAAGAGGTTGATCAATTTCAGTGAGGGATAAATATACCATATCTTCAACCGTGTGAACAAAGGTATGGTTTGTGGTATCAACAATTGGTCTTGTGGTTTACCTCTTGTGGGGAAGAAAAGGAGATAACGATAATGCTCCAATCCGTCGAGCATAATCCCTAGTAATCCTCATAAACACATCGATTTCGTCATGAGGGATTTCGTAAGGTATTTCAGGGTGAAGGTATGAGTCATCTTAAGTTTTTAGTGACTCATTTGTGGTGGGGGTACCTTCAATATTAAGGTTCTCCTGAGAAGAACTAGCCATGCATGTGGGTTGTTTTGAATATGCAAGCTATTTGAGATGATTTTATGTTTAGAGAACTATTTTGACTAGCCATGCATTCTTCAAGCCCTCTTTCTAGAGACAATTTTATTGAGGGGTCAAAATTCCCTTGAACTACACAATAGGAATCATGCTCAGAGACAAGGCCCAATTAGACTCTTCCCTGTTCGGGGTAATGTGATTCTCCAGACAGATGGTCCAACAAGTTTCGATGGTATTTTACTATGTTATCTTAAAGATTTTTTTATGTTTCTTTATAGGTTTGTTTATTAAAGTTCGATGAATGAATTATTAAGAAGTTTGGGCTTAGGATAACCTCTTACCAACAACATGTAGATGACATTGTTTTTTAATCAATATGAAAACAATAGTATTTCCTTATTGATCAATCGAAAAATATCATCTGAGAAAAGGAAGGGATTCAGAGAAACAACACATAACCAAAAATAATTTAAGTTAATTTATAACACAATATAGTAACACCATCACATTCATGCCAATATACATTTAATGAGTGCAACGTTTCAAGATAAATCAAAACACAATTATTGTCTTACGAAAACGACTTGTAGTAATCAATCATCAAAAGAAAAACAATCCACAAATTGAGTTGATCCAAGATCTTTGGAAAGAATTGTCTTCGGCTCTACACGAACTTCAAAATAGTTATTTGTCTAATCTCCACTATTATAAAACCTTCAACCTTTCAAAATCAGGCCAACCTCTTTATTTATATCAAAACTTCATGCAAAAACTTATTACTAACGCTTGTTAAATAAGATATAACAAAAAAAAATGGATCATGTCCACATAGAAACTATCAGTGAGATTTTGTTAACTCATAGGTTTCGCTCTGTCATATTCTGACCATTTGGAAAAAATATCCTCACAAGTGTGTAAATACGAGAATCGGTGCTAGTCCATCGGCATTCTCAGCCTATCCTTCATCTCCATTCCCTGGTCTCTGAACATGTCGACCTCGAAGCCTAGATGTTGTAGGACCCATGTTGTCCCTATCAGCCCATCGGTGAGTCCTTTAACCTGTCCCTTCTTGAGCTTCTGAATATCCCAAAACTTACCTTTAAACTCGTCATCTAACTCACTGAATCGTCACTTTATGGTGCACAAGTCGACAAATTCGTTTGGGGAGCCGAATTCTGGGAGCTAAAGATCTATCATTTTCTGATTAATGTGGTATCAATTTCTAAGACACTCCTCCCATATTTCTTGAATTTTTAGTTGTGGTTCTTTTACCAGTTGTACCAAATACTCTAAAACTAATATAAATATAGATAAACTATCCTTTGCAAACATCCAGATGCCATGTTATTATTTGCATCTTCCTTTTTGGATCTCTTTGATATATTCAATTTTTTCTGATACCTAACAATATTTATCAGACCATCTCATCATCTCTTTATACGCCACGAGGACCAGCAAGGTTTCTTCTTGAAAACCAACAATCTTCGTCATAAATACCTCCCTATCCGATTTCAACTAACTATAAATTTATCTGAATTCAATCTTCATGAACCTTACTGCTTGGGTGGCATCCTGATAGTATTCCACTTGATGCCTAAGGTGTTCCAATTCTTCTCTCATAGATTCAGCTTCTCATTCATCTTCCTTTTCTCTATCTATGGTGGCATTGGATAAAGTTATTCCTTCTCCTAGAAACTCACTTACCTTAGATTGTCTTGCATCCAATAGGATTTCCTCTGTGGTGATCATCATGACGTTGTCCAAGGTGATTCTTCTTTTTTTCGTGTCCTCCTAATAATCACTTGTTTCATTCAGTCCCGAGAAATGGCCTAGACATTGACCACTTCATCTACAATCTCTGGGATCAGTTGGCCCCCCCATGTGAGGAAATTTCCTATGTTTCCTAGTGTGTGAAAGTGTTCAAGCATTGTTTCCTTCCCTTTTTTAGCTTCGGGCTTCTCATGAATAGTCCTTCTACATGGTTCTTGAGTCATTCTAGGCTTCTCAGAAACTTATGTTGACCCCACCTTTGTCCCAATATTTGGATCTTTGATTTGCTCTGTACTTGGGGAATTTCCCATGATCCATGTCATTGTGTCTTCAACTTAGGTTGTTAATCTTGAGAGTGGAGAGTGTGTTGGAGTTCATGTTAAGGTTTTCTTGGGTTCCCCGTTACCTTATGATTCTTCATATTCTTCTCCCTTGTTGGAGTTACCTCCGAACGATTCTTCAATACCTAGAATTTATTTCTCTTTCAATGGTCGATGGGTTTGGTATGGAGTGGTATGATAACCTTTAGTTGCACTAGGGCCTACTCCTATAACCATAGGATTCGTTGCATGCGATAATTATATACTTAGTACCTTTGTTATTTCTTCATTTGTAATAGGAACTGCATTATATATTTATTCCACATCGCCATCATATACTGTGATTAGGTCAATGATGACAGGAGCTACTTTCCCTAGGGTGGCAGGTCTTACTGATAATAAAGGGGTTGTCCCCATTCCTAGTTCTTCTATGGCGATTTTCTATGAGGTATGTTTCTCACTGTATCTTTATGTCATGGTATTTCCAATGGTTGATAACTCCCCAATTCCTCCAAATGTGACCAGAGTTATGATGTTATCTGCACAGTTGTTTCTTCTGGTACCATGACAACATTCTTATGAATCTGTATTATCCTTTCAGCTTCATCCAAGAGTATGTGTGCCTCATACCTATCTAGTATTTGTCATGCACCTTCGTGTCGAACCAGTGCCATTTTTGTTGGTCCAAACATCTATTCTAGAAAGTTCAATTGTTCATCCCTAGACTAGGCCATGAACCTAATCAGGTCTGGTTTTTCTTTCCTCTGCAAAACTTCATCCTAGATCAAATCATTTATATGAATATTTCTTCCTTGAAATAATCATGTGGGTAAGGCCAATGAGACACTACCTAATTATCATGTTCGACCACCAATTTTTTAGGGTCGTATCTCATGTACCTCCTAATGACGAACCTGCATTCTATTTGACTTTGTGCTTCTTGTCTCGCCTGTGTGGTATCCATCACAAAATGGTAGCCTACATAGAACCCATATGGAATGAATATCATTTTCTTGTCTTTTACTAGAGATGCATTGAAATCTTGTAGTATAGTCTAGTAGCAGATTTCCTTTAACACCAATTTGTTGGGCACATAAGTTGGAAGTAGGTGTGGTGCTCCCAGGGCTCCGAAAATCCTAATGTATGTGTTCCTTTCTTCTGAGTACCAATGCCCAATTTTGGATATTACCTTCCTTTCTGCTTCTGATAGTCTTGGTCAATATTTCTTAAAAATTAGAGAATACACTCGAGCTATGAAACCATTGCATACTAAAGCCATTGATTGTTTGTACATGTTATTCCATAATATGTTGAAGTAGACATGTACCAGCGCTTCAGAGACATGCCATATTATGTTCATTCCATGGAAAACATGTCTAGCACATATTGAATCCAAGAGATAAGATGCCATGTAGAATGCAGGGGTTTCCCCGGGCTTTACGTTCTGCGCTTCTTCTATCCGGGTGCTCAATTTTTTTGAGATAATAGCCCCCCAATTAAAAGTGCTTCCAGATGTAACAACCATGTGGGCTAAAGGAATCCAGGCTTCAGACAATCTGGAGCAATAATTCTCTCCATATAAACGACATATGAAGGCCATAAGGAAAATGTAAGGTTCTCGGAGGTTCATTGTATTGTACCACACCGAGGCCCCATTCACGAACTTCTTATCCTCCCTCCACCAGGACGCTAGCAATTGGATGATGTTATTTCTCTCATAGAAATCTACTAGAAAATATTTGTTCAACCTGACTTCAACTTCCTTGATCTTGTGGAACGTTCTCACTTCTATCGACGAGAGTACACCTATGCACTCCCCATCCTTGTTATTCAGCAGGATTTTCTTTGCATCGACATGATGGATGATCCACCCCAAAATATCAACACATGGAAATACAAGTGTCCTAGCTGCTACCAGGTACAAAGAAGACCGCTTGATGTTTTGGAAAACCTAGTCATCTAATCCTGTTACCTATGGATCACTGTGAGGCGTGAATTCTAGGAAGTTCTCATAATGAAGTTTGTTATACAAATCCAACTAGGAAGGCAGAATTACCTTGGAATTCGTGACATTGTCTGTGTCTTTGAAGAATGGAGGCGGACTTGAAGGCATCTTTTGTGACATTTTGATCACCGACTCTGCCTTGGGGGGGAACTCTAGATTTTTCGCCACCAAACTAGACGCCTCTCCAACTGGCTCACTTCCTCCTTTTGGGGTCTTGTGTGACCTATGGGTTACTGGTTGTCTGGGTGGCATTTTTTCCTCTACAAATACAATAATTCATCTCAGTACCTCCCCTACCATAAGTTTCAAAGAAAACTATGATAAATACCTGCGTGCCAAAATTCTTCCCAATTCCAATACTCACCAGTAACATATTTGCGATAACACAACATAAATTTAGTCACTTAGAAATATTGGATCAACTGTGAGTTCATGAAGAAATTCAAACATTTCTATGCAAACATGAGATCATCCAAATGTACTCGAATAAATAGCAGTTATCCCTCACCTCCACAATAATCATTTTTTTGTTACAATGAATCTATGGGATATTTTGATTAATTCCATTAATCGCTTGTTCCAAATATTGTAATAAAATCACCGATCAGAACGACGGTGCGAAAGGACGTTGGAGTGTTTTATCAAGAGATGTAAATGATTGTATATTGGTGCATGGTGGTCTGTAACCAGGGGTTGACCATTCAGGTTGTTTGAAACTCTGAAGCAAATGTGCGTCTAAATAGTCGACATGAAGTGAATGACAGGATACATTATTTTCCCCTCATGCGATTTGACCGAGGGTCTATGTGACAACTTTTTGTAAGCTCGAAACATAGGGATGCATGTGGGTAGAGGGTTCTAAGATGGACGATCTTGATGAATTCATGGTTTTAGCGCTAGAAGTTGTTCCTAATATGCTTTAGGGACAAGCATAGCACACCTTAAATTAGAAATTATTTGGTTTGGTTTTTAGGAAAAAGTAGAGAGTGGTAGGATCAACATGAAGGCAATGAGATGATTGCAAATCAACAACTAGCCATTGGGCATGGAGCCCATTAAAAAAAAAAAAATTGTCTTAACATTCTATGGGTAGGAGGTCAAGATAACAAAACTTAGATCAAATCCAAGGATACAGAGAAACAGAATGAGGAAATGAAGAAAACAAAATTGCAAGTTAACAAAAAAACACCTTGATCCTTGATACACTTACAAGGAAGAGTACTCAACATTCAGAAACCCTTTTTGACTTTAAATATAAGAACTTGAATATCCATGTGGCGAAAATTAAAGAATAACCAATACAATAACTCTCTCAACACAAAATTTGCATACGTATACTCGATAGCAGAAAAATACATATTCAAGAAGATAACATAAAAATGATTAACACATAATAACAAACTAATTAGAAACTTTTTTATCAATTGAAAACTTTATATAGAAGTCTTGACAAGATCTTCAAAATATTACATAAGTTTTTGACCTTCTACAACTCTCTCTCAGTCCCCCAGACTGAATCCCCCCCACTCTCACTCTTTCCATTCCTCTCTTTTATAAATAGATTACATTCTTCTCAATATCCAAGCAAAATGGATCCAAAAACCTCCATCCCAAATTCGAAATGATGAGGTGGCTAGGAAATTTTTAGGAAAAATAAATTGTCGAAATTATGGAAAAATGATGCTCAGATATCCACCTGTTTTTCCCAACTCATGACACATGTGTAAAATATGAGAGAGGTTTGTGTATATGAGTCCATTATTGATAAAAACCTCTTTAAATTTTCAAATTAAACCTTCCAGTTGCCCGAGATCTGTTCCTAAAGATAATGAATAAAACAAGAAAATTCATGAATTTCTAAATCTGAAAATGAGTTGTAAAGATTCATTTGAATATCCCAAAACATGAAACCTATGTAAAATCCAAGAGAGATTTTTATATATGAACCCATCATTGAGAAAAAAATCTTTCACTTTTCAAAAATAACCTTCCATCTGCCCAAGATCTATTCCCAAAGATAATGACTAAAACAGAAAAACTATTGAATTTATGAATCTGAAAAATGAGTTGTAAAGATTCATTCGAATATCCCAAACCATGACACATGTGTAAAAACTGAAAGAGGTTTTTATAGATGAGTCCGTTATTGAGAAAAAAATTCTTTCTCTTTTCAAAAATAACCTTCCATCTATCTGGGATTTGTTCCCAAAGATAATGACTAAAACAGGAAAATTCTTGAATTTGTGGTAACTTATTGCTACAAATTAGATCAACGTGACGATGTGTTCCCAAAATATTCTCCATCGAGAATTCTACCTTCCCTATGATCTTAAGTGATTCATATCCAACTCACCTTATCAAGTAAATAGGTTGAATAGGTGGTTGGTCTCATAATCATCCTCCAAAACTGTGTCATTTGCCTAAAAATATGTTGCGCTATAGTAACTTCTTGTAACGCCAGCACACTTTTTCTGCATAGTAAAATTGCAGGAACTTCCTGTAGCGCCCTTTTCAAAATCTTAGTTTTAGAATTTAAAAACCCATATATAACCTTAAGATGTACAAAAATATGCTAACAAGACCTTATTATCTTTATATAAACAAAATATCAATTTTTAAGACCAAAATTTGATCATGAAAATATTAGTTCTAACATTGGTTCCACAGGGGATGGCATGCTCCCTGCGAGGTGACAAGAACAAGCAGACCTGTGCCTTCATCCATTGGGATATGGATTTATTAATCTCATTCCAAAATTTTGCAACTTATTCTGAAACAAAAACATATTGTTGCAAACCAAATATAAATTGAATGTTGTACTCAAACTGAAAATCAAATACCTGCATTGCAAGCTTATTTATGCACACTCCTACTCCTACTCCAATCAACTGAACTTATGCTTGATCAAGTGTAATCATATTTTCAATGAAGCCATAAAAGCATATGATTGATGAAATGTAATCCTTGTTTGCAACTAAGTAAAAGGACACGAAGAGAGTATGTCATGAACAAAAAAAATTCCACAAAAAGCATGTACTCACTGCTGCAAATAGATGAGATGCCAAAACTTGCAGCATTTGGGATCTGTGGAAATGACAAATCCATCTAGGTTTCTATTGGATCCTAAAGAAAATGGAAAGATTTTAACTGATTTAAAAGATCAAAATGTTGTTGCTTGAAACCCACTACATGAATAAGATTGGGTTGCTCTTGCTCTCCTTGCAATAGCTTATGAAAATCATATGCTTCACAACCATTAAGGGCAACAAAACACTCTTTAAAATGCAGATTAATTCCTTGAAAAAGAGACTCAATTGCAGTGTTTAGAATTGTAGGAACTTCATGGAAATCATAAGACAACATTGTATTATGAAAAGGAAAAACATCATACTCATCATATTCTTCATTATGAGCAATAGGTAAAGAAGGCATAACTATATCTTCAAGAATCTGATCTGAACTAATATCCTTCTCAAGCTCTTCAACACAAGCATATTCTTCATGACTATCATATCCTTTACATAACAAATCAAAATCATGACAACATCTTTCATAAGGAAGTTCAACATAATATCTTTGCTTAAATGCAACATGAAATTCCTTCAATGAATGAATACTAGCATCAGGAAGGGATTGACACCATTCACGAGCATGTTCTTCCAAAGAGAATATAAAAATTTTGATTAAGACATCCTCATGAACAAGATCACGTTCAAGCATGCATTTATGAAAATTTAATAAGAGCTCACCAAGATGATCATGCCTTCTTCCTCTGAATCTGGGAAGATAGTCATCCCATTCAGCTATAGTAGGCATTGGATGCAGAAAACCAACTATGTTTGAGAAATTACAAAAAGCATACCTCTGAGCAAGAATAGAATCCATTTCAAACCAGTGAAGTCACCAATAAATTCATCTATCATGAAACCAAAGTCACCAAAAAGAAAATTGCAGTCTAACTAGTGTCATACTCTTGTCTACCATCAAGATATGGATATGTTCAATGTCATTCTCCAAGGGAATGTCACTTTGTTCTTTGCTCCTTAGCAACAATGCCAAAAGATGTTAGCTCTAGAAGTTGTTCTTAGACTGCTTTAGGAACAAGCCTAGCACACCTTAAATTAGAAATGATTCGGTCGGGTTCTTAGGAAAACTTAGAGAGTGGTAAGATCAGCATGAAGGCAGTGAGATGATTGCAAATCAAGAGTTGGCCATTGGGCATGGAGTCCATTAAAAAAAAATAACCTGACTTAACATTCTATGGGTAGCAGGTCAAGCTAACAAAACTTAGATCAGATCCAAGGCTATAGAGAAATGGAACGAGGAAATAAAGAAAACAAAACTGCAAGTTAACCAAAAACCACCTTAATCCTTAATAGACTTACATGGAAGAATACTCAAAATTCAAAAACCCTTTCTGACTGTGAATATAAGAACTTGAATATGCTTGTGATGAAAATTAAAGCATAACCAATACAATAAATCTCTCAACACAAAATTTGCATATGTATACTCGATAGCAGCAAAATACATATTCAAGAAGATGACAGAAAAATGATTAACACATAATAAAAAACTGATTAGAAACTTTGTTATTAGTTGAAATCTTTACATAGAAGTCTTGACAAGATCTTCAAAATATTACATAGGTTGTTCACCTTCTGCAGCTCTCTCTCAGTCCCCCGAACTGAATCCCCCCCACTCCCACTCTTTCCATTCCTCTCTTTTATAAATATATTAAATTCTTCTCAAGATCCAAGAAAAATGCATCCAAAAACCTCCATCCCAAATTCAAAATGATGAGGTGGCTAGGGAATTTTTAGGTAAAATAAACTGTCAAAATTATGGAAAATGATGCTCAGAGATCCACCTGTTTCTCCCAACCCATGACACCTGTGTAAAATCTAAGAGATTTTTTTGTATATGAGTCCATTATTGAGAAAAACCTCTTTAATCTTCAAAAACAACCTTCCATTTTCCCAAGATCTGTTCCTAAAGATAATGACTAAAACAGGAAAATTCTTGAATTTCTGAATCTGAAAAATGAGTTGTAAAGATTAATTTGAATCTCCCAAACCATGACACCTGTGTAATATCTGAGAGATTTTTTTGTATATGAACCCATTATTGAGAAAAAAACTCTTTCACTTTTCAAAAATAACCTTCCAGCTGCCCGGGATCTGTTCCCAGAGATAATGACTAAAACAGAAAAACTCCTGAATTTCTGAATCTGAAAAATGAGTTGCAAAGATTCATTCGAATCTGCCAAACCATGACATTTGTGTAAAAACTGAAAGAGGGTATTGTAGATGAGTCTGTTATTAAGAAAAACTATTTTACTTTTCCAAACGAACTTTCCAAATTCATGAGATCTGTTCCCAAAGATAATGACTAAAACATGAAAATTCTTGAATTTTTTGTAACTTCATGCTAAAAATTAGATCAAAGTGATGATGTGTTCCCAAAATATTCTCCATCAAGAATTCGACATTCCATATGATCTTAAGTGATTTGTATCCAACTCACCTCAGCAAGTAAATAGGTTGAATAGGTGACTGGTCTCATAATCATCCTCCAAAATCGTGTCATTTTTCTAAAAATAGGTTGCACTACAAGAACTTCCTGTAGCGCCAACACACTTTTTTTGCATAGGAAAAGTGTAGGAGCTTCCTGTAGCGCCCTTTTCAAAATATTAGTTTTAGATTTTAAAAACCATTATATGACCTTAGGATGGAAAAAAATATGCTAAGAAGACCTTATTATCTTTATATAAGCAAAATATAAATTTTTAAGACCAAAATTTGATCATGAAAATATTAGTGCTAACATATGGATCCTCGGAAAGACCAAACAAACGGTTCATATTGTTCGTCATAAGATGTCGGATCGAGCATCGACCAGAAGTAGGTTACGGGTATGAATATAGGTTTAGTCTTCTTGATCAACCGACGTCGATGTCTATCGGTGTTCGACATTTTCTCACGGTCTATGTGTTTCCCTGTGTTCACTCTCAGGTGTCGATTTCCAGTGTTACTCGGGCGTCAACATTTATATCTTCGACTCAATGATAATTGTTTTTTCAACTGACCTCGTCAACGCCCGATGTTAATCAACGTCGAAAAATTTACGAGAAAGCAGTTCCCCCCCAGTGCATTTGGTATCATAAATGGTTGATGCCTAATGTTGACCATTGTCGACATTCTCAAGACTGTTCCACACTTCTGACACATGGATTGAATTTTTCGTCTCCCGATGTTGATCGATGTCTGCATTTTCCCGAGTAGGAAGTGCCTTTGTGTAACTAGTATCATATCTAGACGACGCCCAATGTTAATCATCGTCAGCATTCCCAAACATGTGTTACGCCTTTTGACATGTGTATTGTTTTGGCCAATGCTCGATATTGATCGACGTCGGCACTTCAAAGCAACACCCATCAGGTGTTGGAGATCATTTCCTTTAGCAGTGGATTTGAAGCTTCTTTTTCTTTTTCTTTTTTACTTTATATTTTTCCAGAGAAAACCACCAAATGTTTCGCATTTTCTGATCTCATTTGAAAGACATGCGGCTTTGGTTTTCTTTGGATCATTTATTGATCTGTAGATGCAATTCAAATTGTGAAAATAAGCAATTGGGAAAAATAGTAGAAATGCAACTCATGTTGAATAAAAGGAAACAAAAAATGTAAACAAAAAAACAATAAAAGGTGGTGCCCAACAATTTGAGAATTTTAAGATGCGTTGAGTGCTCAACATATTGGGTGGGAAAGAATTCCAAGGTGGGGACTTGGTTCTCAAACGGGACATGCCACACAAAGACAAAGGGAAACATTCAAAGTTCTAGCAACTTTGGCTTGGTTCTTATGTCATCAAAGAAAAAATTGGCCAAGGTACCTTTCGGTTACAAAACCTTCAAGGGGAATTTGATTCCCTCCTTGTTAATGGCCAAATCCTCAAACATTACATCAACTAGTTGTTGAGGCTGCTTTCACTTGTACATAAATAAAAAAATCCTTCTTTATGGTTTGGTTGTGCTTTTGTTTTTTTATTTTGTTTCTTGTTTGTTTTCCAACGAGTTTTGATTATATTTTTTAATCCTTCTTGATAACTGTCACCCTGATTTTGAGTTCCCTGTAACTTAGTCCTAGTCATATATTTAATTAGTAGCACATTTGGTGTAAATAGCCTAATATCTATGTGATATTGTTTTCAATCCACTTAACTCCCCAACAATGCAAGACCCATTATGTACCATCTCGAGTCAGATATGATGGAGGAACATAGCTCATCGATACACAAGAACAATGGAAAGAACCAATGAACCAATAGACTCAACTTAAGAATAGATTTCCACATTATGTGAACAAAAACGAAAATGAGTTAGAAGGGGTGTTCACAGTATGCTGAGAATAATAACTCGGGAAGTTCACTCATCTATAATCAAGTTAGCATATCTCACCATCATAGGCTCCATCCCTAGTGCCTTTCAAGGTTAACTAGAATCCCCCCCATCCACCTCTCTCTCTAAACAGAAGAGAATCAAATATTATAAAAGGTAAAGGCTTGGGGAAAGGCTTTCCAGATCACATGCGACATGCAAGAATATTTTTCAGGGCTATGGACACTCACTGGCAGCGGAGAAAGGATTGTGACATCGAGGTGACTCTGTCGAGGCTATGGACGCTCAATAGTAGTGGAGAAACACCAAAATAATGCACTATGACTTGAATTCTCAACATTCTTGATGTTTCATCCTCGTTATACTTACTACATTTCCTCTCTGGTCATTTATCATATGAATAAGAGTCAATTTTAAAGCAATCTGATCAATGGAAGAGTCTCGCCCATCTTTGTGTCATCTCAATTGTTTCAGAATCCAAGCTATGGGACCTATCCTTTATCTCTTATGATTTTTTATAATAAATGAACCCATTCCTAAAATATGTGTGGACATCATCTTAAAGAGATTCAAGGTTTCACCTAGTGTGTCGCTATTTTTTGTGACAGGCACTATAACCCTCTATTTTTCTTTATTTGCATTTGCAAAGTATTTAGAAAATGGAGCCCCTCATTTTTTAAGTTTGAAATAACTTTTCTTTGGCCTCTCTTTTTCTTATAGATATCATGTTCATCTTAATAAATCATGTGTAAAAGGAAGTACTTGAAATTTTTTAGTTTTTAGCAAGATAGAAGAAATTGACAAAGTTAGTTCTAACTCCTTCGATGTGAATAGGAGGAGTTACATTTAAATCCTTTGATTCACATCAGCATAGGTTATTTATTTATCTTATATGCCCTTACTTATCGCATGAGTTAATACTAACTCTTTTGATGTGAATCGAAGGAGTTTTCTCAAAGTTTGTTGATGTCATCGAAAGACTTTGAGGCAAGTGCTCTGATGAACATCTGAGGAATTATGATCCAGGTGGATATTGGTGGCCACCCACCTTCTCCAACTGGCCCAAAACATGTTTCTGGCAATTTTGGTAATTTACTATTTTTAGCAGTTTTTAACTTCCGGGGCCATTTTGAGGCCTTAAACGACGTTTTTTGGGAAAA